>NRDT01000006.1:0-196741 GCA_004124955.1 Starmerella riodocensis
ATGCTAGCCATTGCGCAAGCGAGCGCGCGCTCGCGCCGCGTCGGGCCGCCTCAGTGCGCGCGCTGCGTGGCCCTACGGGCGCCGGCCCTGGGTCCGCGCGAGCGCGGAGCTCGCAACCACGCTCAAATGTGCTCGCTCGGCAGCCGCCCGCTTGCAGTTCCATGTCGCGGCCAAGGGGTGTGCTGGCGCTCGCGGGTATGGCGAGATGCGCGCGCGCCGAGAAAAATGCAGCTGGCGAGCCAACTGGGCGCCAACTGGGCGGGATTCAACTGTGCTGCCAGGTGTGTGCCGCCGAAAGCTCTGAAACAACGGGCCAAATTGCTGAGCCGGAAGAGCACGCACTGCGGAGCGGGAAGGGCGGGCAAGCTGTGTAGCGCAGCGTACCTCGCGTTGAAAGAGCAGTGTGGGCTTCAAGCGGAGACAGCATAGGCCTGGGCACGGGTCGCAGGGTCTGGCGGGCCGCCTGTCGACGTGCAGCGGAGCGCGCCGCCCTATCACAATCTCCAGGGACCGGATTGAGCCATTGCCGGGGCGCGCGCGATCCTCTAGGGCAGGGCCACGCCCCGGCCGTGCTTGGGCCACGCCAGCGCCGGTGTGGGGCAGCACTGCGCTGCCTCCAAGCCACTGGCCGGCGCGGCTTTCCTGCGCAACTAGCTGCTGCGACTAGCCGTCGCTGCAAATTGGGCTGCTAGCCTCGGTCATTCGCGCTGATCTGGGTCCAGCCAGAATAGGCGGTCGCGCACCGCGTGTACAGAGCGTCTCGACCACTTCCATAGCGGCACAATAGGCCAATTGCCACGTTGGAATTTTGGCTGTCTCCCTTGTTTAGTGGTTTAGCTACCGGCGCCTCCTCCAGCTCGTACAAAGGCGTGCGAGCCATGGCCGTCTCGTCTATGGCGCACGCTGCTGGGGCTGGGATCCTGCCCGGGGCCCGAACCCCGCCTGGCGTGGCCAACGGCCGCCGACCGGCCGCGCGCCTTGTTGAGAGCCCTGCCAGCGCATCTCAGCCGCTTCGCAGCCCTTCCTCGACTCTTTTTCCATGGCGCGCAGCGAGAACGGCCTGCCGACCCCGACGGAGTCGCGCGGCGCCGACGCGCTGCGAGGCGACCTGCAGCGCGTGGTCGAGTCGCTCATCGAGCTGGGCGTTGTGGCGCACGACTACCCGGGCGACGAGCCCCGCAGCGCGGAGCTGCTGCAGCGCAAGCTGGCCGAGTTCGCGCAGGACGCCCGCAGCGTCGCCGAGTCGGCCGAGGACGTGGCGAACGTGTCCGTGCCCCTGGACATCCTCACATACATCGACCACGGGCGCAATCCGGACATCTACTCACGCGAGTTTGTAGAGCTGTTGGCGCGCGAAAACCAGAGCGTGGCCGGCGAGCTCGACGCGCTGGCGCGCTTCAGGGACCAGCTCGCGCACGACATCGTGGAGCAGTTTCCCGACCTCGAAACCGAGGCTGCAAAGCTCGTCTAGCTGACACGCAACCTTGTGCAGTGCCGCAACTTTTCTAGTGGGCGCGGCGATGACGCACAGTACGCTGGCTGTTCTGCACTACTCACCAGTGTCACTGGTGCCGCATTGAGATTCCGATGCTGCCACTTGCTGGCGCCCAGTCTTGTAGTGATCGTGCAAACTAAATAATGTGACTAGACTTGTATGGCTACACAACTAAATTGGTATCGCTACAACTAATCTTCGCCAATTCGTCAAATATACGGCGCTGCGCAACTCGAGATGTTTTTGGTCGTGCCTCTATGCGTGTGCGGGTGTGCGTTTGTAAAGTGAGGCCGTATGGGTCATGTGCCTTATATCACCCTGGCGCCGAATTTTTTCACTTTCCACTCATGATCCGCACCGCACTCCTAGCAAGGCCGCTGCGCCTGATGGGCCAGCGCTTTGCGCGCACCGCCGCCACATTCGAGCGCACGAAGCCGCACTTGAACATCGGCACGATCGGCCACGTCGACCACGGCAAGACGACGCTGACCGCGGCAATCACGAAGGTGCTTGCCGAGGACGGCGGCGCCAACTTCCTCGACTACGCCGCCATCGACAAGGCGCCCGAGGAGCGTGCGCGCGGCATCACGATCACGTCCGCGCACGTCGAGTACGAGACGCCCAACCGCCACTACGCGCACGTCGACTGCCCGGGCCACGCCGACTACATCAAGAACATGATCAGCGGTGCCGCCCGCATGGACGGCGCCATCATCGTGGTTGCTGCCAGCGACGGCCAGATGCCGCAGACCCGCGAGCATCTGCTGCTCGCGCGCCAGGTCGGCATCCAGCGCGTCACGGTGTTTGTGAACAAGATCGATACGATGAACGACCCCGAGATGCTCGAGCTCGTGGAGATGGAGATGCGCGACCTGCTCTCGACCTACGGATTTGACGGCGAGAACACGCCGGTTGTGATGGGCTCGGCGCTTTGCGCGCTCGAGAACCGCGAGGAGGCCATTGGCAAGCAGCGCATTCGCGACCTGCTCGCCGCTGTTGACGAATGGATCCCGACGCCGAAGCGCGACCTTGACCAGGCGTTCCTGATGCCGATTGAGGCCAGCTTCACCATCTCGGGCCGCGGCACCGTCGCCACGGGCCGCGTCGAACGTGGCGCTCTCAAGAAGGGCGAGGAGATCGAGATCGTCGGCTTCCGCGCGCAGCCGCTGAAGGCGGTTGTCACCGGTATCGAAATGTTCAAGAAGGAGCTCGACCAGGCCATGGCCGGCGACAACGCCGGAATCCTGCTCCGCGGCATCAAGCGCGAGGACCTCCAGCGCGGCATGGTGCTCGCAAAGCCGGGCACCGTCAAGGCCCACAAGAAGTTCCTCTGCTCGCTCTACGCTCTCACCAAGGAGGAGGGCGGCCGCCACTCCCCGTTCGGCCTCAACTACCGCCCGCAGATGTTCATCTCTGCGGCTGACGTCACCATCACCCTCTCCTTCCCCGAGGGCGTTGACGAGTCCACGCAGGTCTTCCCTGGCGACAACACCGAGATGGTCGCTGAGACTGTCCACCCTACCGCCCTCGAGGTCGGCCAGCGCTTCAACGTGCGTGAGGGTGGCAAGACCGTCGCCACGGGTTTGATCACTCGCATCATCGAGTAATGTACATAACGAAATTGCGGCGCGCTCATTAAGCGCCGCAGCCCGACGACCTTAAAGTCCGCCTCTGAGGTACGCGGCGGATCCGCTCGCTGCCCGATGCTGGTTATAGGATGACTCTCATCTCACACAGGCAGAGGCAACGCACGCCTATAGCGTCTAAAGAACATATATATACACATTTTTCTACACCAATCAGAGGCTTTGCAAGCTCAATAAGAAGCATGCTGGAAATTCGAATACTGCGGTCTTTAGCAGTGTCTTTAAAAGACGCGTCGTCATAAAGTCAATCTTGCCAAAGTACTGAAGGGCGCTGTCTGCGCGTCTGCCTGTAGTCGGTGTGAAACCGCACAGATAAATATTTTAAATGGCTTACCAGCTAAAATTGATATCCTCAAGTACAGGCGCTTCTGAGTCTGTCTATGTCCATAATGGAGGTATAATGTGTGCAGTAATTTAAAGTTAACGCTCGAATCTAACGCCAACAGGGCCTTCAGACTCGTTGACTGCCAATTCTCTCAATGCAGGGGTCGTCTGATCCTTTGTCAATACTTTGAAACTTTTTGAGCAAACGCTTCGAATATATGACGTTTCCTGTGATCGCGCGTCGAGCATACATCGACTTTCATTGATATGAACTCTAGTATATTCCATGAGCCAGCCCGAACTGGGTGAGGTGAGGTCCCACTGACTCACTTGGAACTGGTGGGTTTGTCATCACAAGCCTTGAATTTTAGGAGAATATATATCGATTGTATCGGTATGTAGTGAACGGCATTCCCCTGGTACCACCACAGTTCGTAGGTTCGAGTGCGGGTCTCGGAAGATGGATCCGGCGAGTCTCGTCGACCAACTGGTCACCGAGATCACTCTCGACAGTACCCATGGTACCACTGCCGACCAGCTGTGGGTCACTTGCGCCAAACTTTGTGGAGCTCCCATCGATTCAGAGCTTCAGAGCGCCATTTGGCGCTGGGTGCTCGGCTGTCCTAACATCGTCATCAAAAACGAGAAGCTGTATGCGTCTGAAGACCTTCAATGGATGACGCTCACCGGCTTGGCGCGTGCAGGCAACCCGGTAGGGCGGATGACGTTCGAATTGCTCCGTCTGGTGGCCCACTCTCGCCACAGCGGTATCTCAACAGTGGCGGCCGCGCGGCAGTTGGGCCAAGACTTGCGCTCCCTCTTCAGCAGAGCGCAAACGCTTGTCAAGCTGGGCGTTGTTCAGCGATTTCCAGTGATCGAACACGGTAACTCGACCAACCTGCTGGTGTTTCATACTTATGTCGCCTCGCATGAGTCGGGTGATGTTATCGATAAGAATGCGGTGTGCGCGCGAATTGTCGAATACGTGAAATCTGGGGTTCAAAGAGTCCGCCTCGCCAGCGAAATCTCGCGCGAAATCGGCGCCACTCTCAATTTAACTAGGTCGCGCCAAAAACCCACGGTCAGGGGATGCTTAAACGATCTCGAGGCTGGCGGCTACGTTCGCCGAGTCACAATGGTCCACCCAAATCACCCAGAACGGCAGTTCTTATGCATTGAATATGTCGCGGACCTAGCTGTCGCGAGTAGTGGTGGCTTTGCAACAACCGCTCTCACGAGGGGCCCGATTCTTGGGCCACGCCCCTCTGGAGCCGAAGATGACAACGACTCCGATACCGAGGCTGATGCTGAGGCTGAGGCTGGAGTCGAGGCCGAGACTCAAACCGGTGATGAAAATGATCACACCGAGCGTGATGGAAGTGGCTCAGGCTCAGGCTCAGGCTCGCAGCTGCGCACAAACAAACTTTTGAGGGCCACAGGTCCGAGTCCCAAGGCAAATGTTCTCTACCCGTTCCTGTATCAGTTGTACGACACTATCAGAGCTTCTAATGCCTCTGGCATTAGTGCTATGCAAATTGCCCAGCTGCTTACCGGGAAGGCATACGCCAAGGTCATAGGCAAATTCTTGGACGGACTCACGGCACCGCTGTCAACGGGCCCTTTGGGCGAGATTCCCCAGATCGGGCATCTGACTCTGGTCCGAGGGATAGATTTCGAACGTCGGGTTAAGTTTTATCGGTACTTCACGCGGATCGCGTATAGCAAAATTACAGACGGCCCTCCTGAGTGGGGTGAGTTCATTCCGGCGCCAAAGGTGGATGCGTCTCTGAGTCTCAAGAACTTGGAAACAAATTGCTTCGAGTACATTCCTGGCGCATGTTCCGTAGTCCGCACTCCTAGTGGTGAGCTTAAGCCCGTGTTCTACGGCGAGATGGGCACCAAGGGCGAGATAATTTTGCGCAGTGGCGGAGTTCCGCCGAGCGCAAACCTTGCGAAGGGAAAGCGTCCTCGCGGGCGCCCTCGCAAAAACGCGCCCAAAGTGGAGACAGAGCCAGAGCCAAAAATTACAGTTCCAGCTCCACCGAGGCACGCAGTGGCGCTCAGAGAAAGATCTTGGCGCGGCGGGCACCCTGCGCTCGCGTCCTCCTTACCTGCAGCACAGTGGCTTCAATATCAGTCAGACGACTTACCGGTGAAATCTGAGATAAGCCATTCCTATGAGGACATCGATCCTTCGATAACACCGCAGGTGGCTGCTCCTTCCTCCTCTACGACAGCAAGTCCTCAACAGCAACCCTCCACGGCTAGGTTCGATACCTCTGTGGGGTCTTTGGCTCACCACAGTCGAGCGCAGACATTGCTGAGAATAGTTCGGGATAATGGCGGTGTACATGTGGGTGGAAAACCGCTGCTGAAAAGGTTCGACGAACTCGAGAGTGGGGACTTCGCTGTTGATCGCCGCACTGTACAAGCTGTTATCAGCAACCTTGTTCAGGATGGCAGATTGCAGAAGATCTACATTAATGTTCCACGGGCGTCTGGAGCTCAAGCAGTGAAGTATCTCATTTACGACCCGCAGATAATTGCCAATCCAGACACAGACCACGCCATAGCTGAGGCCAAAATCGAGCTCATCGAGGGTAATCGTGATAAGAGGGCTCATGCAATGCGGACGGCGCTCGATGCCATGAAGAAAACAATCGAGGCGCAACCAAAACGTGAAATGAACGACGAACAATTGAAACTTTTCCGGCCCAACCTCTTTGCGAAGAATCTCACACGTATGCTGACCACTCGATCAACTAGAGAGCGAGGCGCCAGGCGTGAGAGAGTCAAGTTTGGGCCAAGTGCCGCTGATGTTCTCGGCGTCGATAATGACGGAACTTTGAAGTCTAGAGCGAAGCGACGCGCACGCAACCCCAGTGAATCAGCTGGCGCCCGTATAATTCGTGGCTTGGATACCGAGATGGGCCAAGGTGGTCAAGGGATTGACGAGAACGACTCACTCACTGAGGCGGCGACCAAGGTCTTGACTTCTAAGAAGTCACAGAGTAGACGTACTCCAACGGATCTCGACTTAGACCGACTTGCACGTACCGTCATTGTGTACCGTAGCCTGAGCCCTTGTGGAACGGCCGTAGACTGGAAAGTAATTACTGCGGCTATGAATACCAAAGTTTCCATTGCTGAGGTACGGCGACGCTGGCAGGAAGCTCGCGCCACCTTCGCGGGGAGTAGCGAGGACTCTCACGTTGCGCAGATCATATGCAAGAAGACTGAGCAGTTCGAAGACCTATTCTTTGATGCCTACACGCGGGGCCTCGTGGAGTATGACGATACACAAGATCCTGCTAAGGCATGCGCTAAATACGTTGAGTGGTGGCGCAAGGCAGAGACCGGTCCGCCGGTTCCTAAATCAAGCTCAGAGTACACAGGTGAACAATCGGGGGGTACACGCTCCTCTGAACAAGCGCAGACTCGCCTCAGCCAGCTTACGCTAACCGAGCGAGTGCCGGCATGGACAAGCTCGAGCAACCTGGATCCCTTCAGCTCTCTGCAAACTCAGGCCTCCATAGTCAACGCAGAGAGACTGCTGTTGAGCAGTGCATTTTATATCTCATGCAAAGTGCCCGCGCACTCAGTGTGGCACGAACTGACGAACGACGAAATGCGACTAAGAGCAGTAATTGCGGCTGACAACGGTGCTACGTACTCTGCTCAGAACGCTGCTTGGGAGCTCAACGGACTCACGAACGGCGACACCGAGAAGGCCAAGCACGGGTTGGAGCACAAGAAAATCATACACTGGGCTGAGAGCGATCCCACAAAGATCCCCGCTGGGCGCCCTTATGTGCTCTCTGAGCAAGTCATAAGCGCGCTCAACGTGCCACGACTTGATGACAATGTTCCTCGAAACCTGGAAAACGTCTCCATTTCGCTAGAGTCAACGCCGGCCCTTGATATACATCCCACAATTGACGAAGCTGAGATGATATACCTCCTAGAATTGTGCGCTTTTGGGCTCAATGGCAGATTTGGCAAGCTGCGGCGGGTTGGCGAGAAGTTCGGTTTATTAAGTAGCGACTACAAATCGCGCGGCATCGACCGGCAGGAATTTGAGTGCAAGCTTGTTTGCGATTTAGTCGATGCAGAGGTTGGTCCCCATTCTGGTTACGGAATTTTGCCCCCCAAGTCCCCAGAAGCTCACCGGCCTTGGTTATGGGACGTTCGATATCTCACTGGAAAGCACGTGTGGTTCAAAGTGGCTTATAGGATTCTGACCTTGGCTCACTTCAGACCAGGCATAACCTCTCTGGCCATATGCTTAGCTTTGCGGCAAGCGCTTTTGCCGGAAGAGACCAATGCAGCTGTCGCGACTCTGGTCGCAGGTGGAGCCCTGGCCACTCACGGGAATGGATACACAGCAGTTCCCAATTGGTTCGACTATTTATAGCATCATCGTACATATTAACTATTGTCGATTGAAGGAATGAAGACGGACTAAACACCACAGGCTCGAAAGCCTTACCCATTCACAACGATGGCTGTGATACGGCTGGTCGAGGCCGAGACTACATGGTGCCTTCAGAGTTTTAATTTGGCGGTATATGCTGCAAAATGCAGGCCATTGCGCTTTGGACGTTAGAAAATTTTTTTGCGAGGTCCAGGAGCTAGTATCACCACCACCTTGTGAGAGTATGAGTTCCACGCCGTACAGCTTCAGCGCACATTAGGGTTTGCATCATGGAAGCCGCTGAGGTCGTTTCAGTGCTGCGCAAAGTCGATCACAACGAGGCTAGCTGGGGCCCTTTGGTGGAAGAGGCTAAAGCACTATTGTCTAACAGTGCTCCCTCTTTGTTCATCCATGGCGCGGCAGTACTGGACACCCCTCCGGAGTTTATGGCCCAGCTCGGTTTGGAGCCGCAGTTGATAGCCACATACGCCAACACTCTCGTGGCCGACTCTGGAGTTCAGCGCAGGCAATATCAGCGCGTCATCGGAGAACACACTCGGGTTCAGACGTTCGATATGATCGGTGAGTGTCCCGAGGGGTACGGACGTTTGCTTCGACTGCTGGCAGCCGACGAGCCCAGTGCGGTGATCTGGGAGCGAGCACTGGACCTGATCGGCGAGTTCACCCTCGAACCGTTCAAGGTACTGAGTCTCTACGTAGCTGTGTTGCTCGACCATCCAGACCGCTTCGACGACTTTGCAAAGGTGATTAGCAGCAGCCTCTGGGCCAATCACGCAGATTGGGCGGCCGTCTTCAATCTCGTTGGGCAGTGGGGGAACTCGGCCCCTCTTATAGCGGCGATGATTGTTCATGGAGCAGTACGATTCGAGGATGTGTATGCTTCACTCGATCCTGGCGCGAATGCGTGGAGCGTTCACGAGCAAAGCGTGACCTCTGTCGGCGTCGAAAGTGGAACCAATGCTCTATCAATGGCCATGCCTCTGATCGATGATGACGAAGAGGATGATAAGGAGGCAGCTAAGGACAGGTTGAAAGACAACATGCCGCTAGGCTCGGAAGAATCGATGTCCTCGGGCGACGGGGACGCCAAGCTCCTGGACTCGGCGTTCACTCCCTCTGCCGAAACCAAAATTGAGCGATGCTTTGAGCTTTTTGGTTGTATGTTCGAAAAGCTGGCAACCCAGGCCCAGGAGCAGCTTGAAACGTCTCTGTTCAGTGTCATGGCGGACCACCCAGTAGCGTTCGGAGCCTCCGAGGTGGTGGGTCGGGGCCTCAGTCGACTCGTGGCAGCGAAGCTTGAAACTTCGTCCCCTGAAGGCTTGGCGTCTATGCTTATTCCTCATGCGATCTACGAGCCTGCTTGGAGTGCGCTATCAGATCTTGCGGACCTTGACTTTTTCCGAAAGTACATGCTTCCCTCCTTAGACCTCCATCCTGAGACTCAGCCAGTACTGTGGGACCTTCCCGCAGTGGAGCGATACGCACTTTACACAGAGTTCTGCACTCGTATTGCCTCCTCCAATACAGTCGTAAAAGCTCGATTTACGCGAGCAGAGAAGGACACCAAGGACGTGCTGAAAAGATTGACGAAGCAGGACGCGGAACAAATCATAGTCCCTCAGCTGTTGGAGATCTTCGCACGTTGCCCATGGCCCAGCCTGAATGTCTTTGTAAACCAGGTCGAAAATTATAATATTGGGCAACTTGTAGCGCATGCATCCCACAAAATTGCGCCTTTGGCCATGGACATGCTCCCTCTCATATTGATGCAGCAATTCACTGCAGCGGGCAGGGAGACTAAGCAACGTGATGGACTTTTTGACCAAAAGTGGTTTCGACAACTCGCCCAATTCGCTGGCGACGTTGCTGTGGCTTACGAATCCTTCGACTTCGTTTCCTTAATCAAACTGGTGCTTCAGCAGTTTGCTGAAGACGACTTTCAGCATATTGTTGTACTAGAACAGCTCTTCAGCCGATTGGGTGGGTTTCCCGACGAATCGAATCTGTCTATACCGCAATTGTCAGCGCTCAATACTGCACCGCCTCTATCTGATCTGGTCGCCGCAGCCATTAGCGAGCAGTACTTCCCACAGCGGCAGCGTCTCAGTGATGGGCTCAAGGAAGCTGATTTAACGACAACTGTATTTGTTGCCCTCAACTACGCTTATGTCAAAACGATCACAACCGGATCTGATGCGAAGATTGCCGCAACAACGCTTGACAGACTCACGAAGCTCATACTCACATACACAAATCTGGTCAATGAACCCCTCGACAGGCGAACTTTAGTCGAAGCCGGCACGCGGACCGAGTTTGTCAATGCAGCGGTGCGCCATAGGACTGGCCCTATCGAGTTCTGGAACCTGTGTCTTTTTGATTTAAACCTTGATCAAACTATCTACGGGAACTTTATGAGTATTTCCGACGCCAAGGCTGTGGAGCGTGCGAGCTTGAGCCACCGGCTGCGCGTGAAGAGTGTACAACAACAATTGTCGAGCGCGTCAAAACCGAGCACTCCGGACTTGATAGCGCGCGTTGTTCTCTCACCGAGCGATGCGCTCTACGCCAGTAAATTTGTTCAGGTGGCGATGCACGACGTTATCGATCAGATCTTCACAAGAGGCGTTGTCTTGTCAATTCTGCGCAGTTGCACGCCTTTTGAGACTGAAAGTTTTGCTTGCTTTCTCCAGGATGTATTTCGGTACCTCTATTTCGAGGAGAGCCCCTCTTTAGGCGTAATACGCAATTGTCACGCCGGTGTGACAAGTGCTATCCTCGAAGCCGCGTTCCCGAGTGCCGCTTACTCACAACTCGCGAACTGCTTCGCATTAATGCAGAGGTCTCTCACGGTGTACCCACTATTTGAAAATGATGGGATGCGCCTGCTGGGTAGGATCAGGCTTTTGACAGCTCAAACGAGCGCCGATCTTGAGACAGCCGTGAGGTCCTTGAGTCCACAACTTTCCAAACGCGCTTCTACGTGGCAAGCAGAGAGCATTGACTCTATTCCTAAGGAGTTCCTGTCTGAGCTGAAGCAAGAAGACGAGCGATTAACGAAACGCCTGGTTGCGAGCGTCCAGTTGGTTCCTACAATGGAAGAAACGAGTAATAAAAGCACTAGCTCCTATTCGGACAGTAGAAACCGAAGACCAAGGAGCAGCAAGCGGAAACGATTCCCCTAAATTTAGTGTCCTACTTCATCGTCAAAGGGCCTCAAGTAGGCCCCTACTTCTAGAAACACCGACTGGTAGCGACAAGTTCAATGTCTTGTGAAAAGGGCACCTGCTCACCTACGAGTGTATATGGTCACGTTCAAGTATCTCTACATATTACTGTAACATTACCTTTATTGTTGGTCCCCGAATTTTTTCGATTTGGACTCGCTTGCGGTAACGCCAAAACCGCCCTGATTGGATTCCTGCATGGATGCCTAATATTACTAAAAAGGGTAAGGTTAACTGATGATAGGCGTTAGGAACCGTGCCCCTGCTATTAAGCTAAATTAGCCACGGCCTACATCAAAAAGAACTCCATTGACGCGCAGTGCTATCCATGGAGGATCCAGGCATAAGGTTCGGCTCCTTACTCGAGTTTTGGGCATGGAATAGGACCTTGTTCCCGGAACCGCCCCTGAAGCTGGGTGAGGAGTTTCGGATAGCCTCGAACTCCACGCTTCGAGGCCCCGCTTCGCCGTTGTGTCCCGAGGGCTGGGCTATCACGGATGGCTATGCCTTGAGTCGCTGCTTTCTGCAAGGTGCAATCCTTCAGATCCCAACAATCTTGGCAGTTGTCCTAGTTATTCCTACGATTCTCCAGCTCAGGCGCCAAAAGGTAAGGACCTCTACCCCGGTGGCTTCTCGCATTCGCCAAGCTCGCAGGCTGTTTGCGCAAACCATTTTGTTTTTTGTCCTTTGCGTGCTGCTTATCTTCACCACTTATAGAGAAGCGAAGTCTCATTCCTCCGGTCTAATTGATGTTGCCGCGATAGGCAAGCTGTCACTGTTTGCCTCGCTCATTCCTGCCGGACTTCTGGTAAATATCGAGACCACTCGCGCAACTAAGCCTACAGGTGGTTCACTCTTCTATTGGCTCTCGCTATCCTTGGTGACGCTCTGCCTGCAATATCGCTGGATCGCGGCCGTATCAACGACGTTCTTCATTCTTGAATGGTTCCAGCCACGCAGAGAGCTCGGTGACTCTCGATTCACAAATCCCTATGATCAGGCCGATGTGTTTTCTCGATTCTCTTTTTCTTGGATGACTCCATTGATGCGAAAAGGTTACGAGAGTTTCTTGACGCCAGATCAACTACCGGAGCTCGCTTCCAACGATCGCGCCGACCACTGCAATGATCTCTTCGAGAAGAATTGGGGCGAAGAGCTCGAGAAGCATCCAGATAAACCTTCGATTTTTGTGCCTATGATTCGATCATTCGGCCCGAAATACGCCCTGGGTGGTCTCTGCAAGGCGGTTCAGGATGCCTTGGCCTTTGCTCAGCCCCAGCTTTTGAGACTCTTGATATCCTTCGTACAGGACTATACCTCTTCCAAGACCGAGTTGCCTTTGACGCGTGGTCTTTATATCGCCTTTGCCATGTTTGCTGTAAGTGCAGTCCAAACTCTCATCCTTCACCAGTATTTCGACCGAGCGTTTGGAACTGGTATGAATGTTCGCACGGCCCTCACCAACGCCATTTTTAGGAAGGCTCTAGTGCTATCAAACGAGGCACGCGCCACTCGCACCACAGGCGACACTGTCAATCTTATGTCAATTGACACACAACGTATCCAAGATTTCTGTACGAATGGCAACATGCTCTGGTCAGGCCCTTTCCAGATTCTCCTCTGTCTCGTCTCTCTCTATGAGCTTGTCGGTAAATCGATGTGGGTGGGTGTCATTGTGTTAGTGCTTCTGGTTCCGCTAAACTCCTGGCTAGCTTCGACTCAAAAGGCGCTGCAAAGACAGCAGATGAAAGATAAGGACCTTCGGACTCGCTTGACGTCAGAACTTCTCTCGAGCATCAAGAGCATCAAGCTGTACGCTTGGGAGGACGCATTTACCAACCGGCTGGAACATGTGCGTAACGATCAGGAGCTGGTATCACTAAGGAAGATCGGTGTGTTCCAGGCTTGTATGTCTTATATCTGGACATTCACACCCTTCGTGGTTTCTTGCTCCACCTTTGCTTTTTATGTCTTGGTCGAGAAAAAACCATTGACGACTGATATCGTGTTCCCAGCACTGGCTCTTTTTAACATGCTGGGATTCCCGATGGCCGTTTTTCCTATGCTGATTTCGGGACTGATTGAGTCAAATGTCGCCATAAAGCGCATTACGAACTATCTGACAGGCGAAGAAGTTCAGCCAAGCGCAATTCAACATCTACCCTCGGTCAAGGCCGGAGAGCCAGGTGTTGTGCTCGACGACGCTTCATTCGTTTACAAGGCTGAATATGCGGAATCGGGTCCCTACGCTATTTCTCACGCTACTCTGAGGGCTATCGCTGGCGAGCTGACGTGTGTTGTCGGTAGAGTGGGCTCGGGAAAGACATCTCTTCTCCTTTCGATATTGGGTGACATCCGCAAGGTCAGTGGGAGCGTAAGTATCGCTGGTTCTGTCGCTTACGTTGCTCAGAATCCCTGGATTTTCAACGGATCTGTTCGTGAGAATATTCTTTTCGGACACAAATACGATGAAGAATTGTATGCCGAAACGCTGTCCGCTTGTGCTCTGCGAGATGATCTTGCTATTTTGCCCGAAGGTGACCTTTCTATTGTTGGTGAGAAGGGTATCTCATTGAGTGGCGGCCAGAAGGCCCGACTATCATTGGCTCGTGCTGTATACGCTCGCGCCGACGTTTACCTCCTCGATGACCCTCTCTCAGCCGTGGATGAACACGTGGGTCAACATATTATCAAGCATGTGTTGAGCAAAACTGGTCTACTGGCGTCAAGAACGGTCATCCTGGCAACCAACAGCATTCCTGTGCTCCAACATGCATCTCAGCTTGCTATGCTCGCGAACGGGGAGTTGCTGGAAGTCGGTCCGCGGAAAGATTTCAACAAGCTGCCGCGTATCAAGGCACTTCTGGAGGAGTACGGGAGGAAGTCTACGGAAGCAGATGATGAGACTGCGAAAAATGAAGACAAACGCCAAGAGGAACTTCGCCTTAGCGAGACGCCATCTCCTGAAAGCGATGAAGAACCTACTACAATGGTTTCCAGTAGCTTCAAAGGCGATCGCAGGCCCTCGGTTGCGAGCCTCAAGCCCACTTCGCCTCTAGAATTGAGAAGTGAGCACGTTGAAACAGGGAAGGTCTCTTGGAAGGTTTACGGGGAGTACGCCAGGGTGTGTGGGTATCCGAGAGTGTTCTTGTTCATTCTTATTCTCCTGCTCTCTACCGCCTTGAGTGTTTCTAGTAATGTTTGGCTAAAACACTGGGCCGAGCAAAATTCGGAAAATGGTGCAAACGAGAACATAGTTTGGTTCCTTGGCGTCTATGCAGGACTTGGGGTGATGTCAGCTGGCTTCACCGTGTTACAGAGTTTAGTGGCATATGTTGTCATCAGTATTCATGCGGCGCAGCTGTTGCACGAGGGAATGCTGAAGGCTGTGATTCGTGCGCCAATGAGCTTCTTTGAAACGAACCCTCTTGGGCGTATTGTCAATCGCTTCAGCAGTGATGTCTATCGCGTTGACCAGCATTTGATGAGAGTGTTTTTCATGCTCTTTGCCAACTGTATTCGCGTAGGTTTCACAATTGGGATCATCTGTTACAGTACGCCGATGTTTATTTTGTTCGCCGCTCCACTGGGATACTTTTACATCTATTACCAGCGATACTACCTGAGAACGAGCCGAGAGCTGAAGCGACTAGACAGCACGTCGAAATCGCCAATTTTTGCCCAGTTTCAGGAAACACTTGACGGAATCTCAACCGTGCGTGCGTTCAACGCAGTTGACAGGTTTAACTATGTGAACCGGTGCTTTATTGACACCAACAACAAGGCATACTTCCCCTCCATTAGCGCAAACCGCTGGTTGGCAGTCCGGCTCGAGTTTGTGGGCTCTATCATTATTCTTGCATCCTCAGGCCTGGCAGTTCTCGCGTTGCCCAGTGGCAGGATCAGTGCTGGCATAATTGGTCTTGCGCTTTCATACGCGTTGCAAGTGACGCAAGCTCTCAATTGGATCGTGCGGATGACCGTAGAAGTTGAGACCAATATTGTGAGCGTTGAACGTATGATGGAGTACTCACAGCTCAAGCCAGAGGCTGCTCCCATAACAGACGTCCGCCCTCCCACAGAGAGCTGGCCAGAGGAAGGGAACATTGTCCTTGAGAACTACTCAACGCGATACCGTCCTGAGCTTCCGCTAGTTTTGAAATCCATCAACCTTGACATCAAGGCAGGCGAGAAAATTGGAATTGTAGGACGCACCGGAGCGGGTAAGAGCTCCCTGACTTTGGCTCTGTTCCGCCTAATCGAGGCCACCGAAGGCCACATCACCGTAGACAATGTCCGCACCGACCAGCTTGGTCTGAAGGATCTGCGATCTAATCTCAGCATAATTCCGCAAGACTCGCAGCTTTTCGAGGGAACCGTTCGCGAAAATTTGGATCCGGCGGTACGCTACACGGACGAACAACTCTGGCGTGCGTTGGAGCTTTCACACCTCAAAAACCACATCTCTAGTATGGAGGGACAGCTTGATGCAAAGATCGCTGAGGGAGGCTCGAATCTCAGCTCGGGTCAACGGCAGCTTCTGTCACTCGCGCGTGCACTTCTGACCGACTCCAAGATTCTTGTGCTGGACGAAGCGACGGCAGCTGTTGATGTGGAGACAGACCAAGTTGTTCAGCAGGTGATCCGAAGCGAGTTCAAGGACAGGACGATTTTGACGATTGCTCACAGAATAAACACCATTCTGGATAGTGACCGAGTAGTTGTGCTCAGCTTTGGTGAAATCGTGGAGTTCGATTCGCCGGATGTGCTCATGAAACGCGAGGACTCGCAGTTCTATTCGCTCTGTAAGCGGGGTGGACTCATTTGAACGTAAAAAGGAATTAACGACATTTATGAACTTGAGGTTACAAGCCCTGGATAGAAAGGCGCTGTTCCTATTCCTCTTTAAACTCTCTCGATTATATTAGTCTATATTCGACATATTAACAAGGACTTGAGTTGAGGACGGAGTCAGATAATGCACTCAAACCATTAGCTTCTCGCAGAAGCAAAGCTCAAGCGACCGAGCTCGTCGCGAGCTTGTCGCGTTTGGCAATACCTAACTACTTTCCTTGAGTCTTCTTTTTCAGATAATTTGGTTGGTGTTCATCGTTTTTGCGTGGCTTTCAAAACACGAATGCTCCGGTCCCTAGATCAAAGCTCGATACTCAGCCTGTTTGCATGATGTGTTCATCGTCGGTGGCTCAACGGTCGAGCTCATGTCCGGAATTCACCTGTCTGCAGCTAGCTTGCTCATACCATGTTCCCTGCATAGCTTTAGCCGAGCTGCCTTCGAGCTTGCCTCTTAGACCCAAACGTGAGTACTTCGCGGGTCGTTCGAGCGAACACCATAATAGCTTCGGTGCCTCTAAATTTCAGGAGGACCTATCTAAGGCATAAAGTCATAAGAGAGGGCGGATAGTATTAGCGCCTTATACGGTTCGAAGCGTTCAGAGGACGAGAGATGCTGACGCCGGTCAACTTTTACGGCGATAGTATCTTTACTCTCTCCCCGGAAGCCTCCTTTCCTAGTCACGACACCGCCTATACCTTCTCGAGCTCCTCGCCCTCGAAATTTCCCACATTGTGGAAATCCAGAATCTCGGAATACATCATGACTTTCCACGTGTCGACCGGAAGGTCAGCTCCGTTGAAAGACCAGTCGAATGGTTCTTCAGCCACAGGCTCGTCGTCAGGCTCATGATAGTCTAGAAGGTAAGGGTGCTCGAGTGCCTCTGCGGCAGTTATGCGTGCTCGAGGGTCGAATACCAGCATTTTCTCCAGAACGTCGATCACTTCTGGTTCAGAGCCCTGGAATCGATCGGCGAGAGACACCCTTGGTCTCTTCGGCAGCGACCGCACAAACCGAAGCGTGTTCTCACTACCGATAGCATTGATCACGTCGTCAGGCGGCAGGCCCAGGAGTTCTGTTATGATTGAAAACTGATGTATGTGGTCCTGACCAGGGAAGAGCGGCTTTGCCTGTATCATTTCGGCCAGTATACAGCCAGCCGACCATATGTCAACTTCCACGTCATAACGTTGCCACGAAAGCATGATTTCTGGTGCACGGTAGTGGCGCGTGGAAACGTAACCAGTCATCTGCGGGTCCTGGATTCGGGCCAGCCCGAAGTCGCAGATTTTGAGATCACAGTTCTCGTTGATCAGGATGTTGCTGGGCTTCAGATCACGATGCACAACGTTGGCAGAGTGCACGTACTTCAAGGCCCGCATGATCTGGTAGAAAAAGTACTTTATGAACTGCTTGCTGAGCGGCCGGCTCTGCAAGAGCTGGTGGAGATCCGTGCCCAGCAGCTCTGTCACGAAGTAAATGTCCTCCAGGGGCGAGATGAAAATGTCTGACAGCGTTATCACGTTCTCGTGTCTCAGATGCTTCAGAAGCTTCAGCTCGCGGTACGTTCTCTTCGCAAGCACGCTCGTGCTGAAGGGTTTCATGATTTTCTTGACTGCGACCTTCTGACCCGTGAGCTGGTCAGTCGCGCTACACACGAGCCCGAAGGCGCCCATCCCGACCGCCTCCAGGTCTGTGTAACGCGTTGTTATCTCAAAATACGAGCCAAACACCTGGACTCGAATGAAGTCGTCCATGAGGAGTGGCAGGTGGCAGGGTGAGGGGTCTCAAAGACCAAGAATGTATTTATAAACTAAGATGCCGAACTAGTTTGTACCGCAAGACAGTGTCCGATCGACCTGGAACAGCCAACTTGAAAAGTTCTGAGAAGAAACGCCCGCCCTTTCTGCATTCATTCATACTTATCTGTCTATATCTTGCAAGTCCACAAACACGGTGTCTCGTGCGCAGCTAGTCCTGCTTGAGAGAGCCCAAACCTAATCTCCACACATTTACTCCTAGGTATGGGGCACACAGTAAGCCGGAATTCGATGTGCCTCAGCTGTAAAGAGCCGTAATGGCGTCACTCTTTCCGGCTTCACGAGGTCTCTTAACGAAAACGCTCACCCTTCTTAGCACAGGTGTCGAAGCGATTCAAGGCCTAAACGACACGAGAGGCCGGGCAACCCGAGACTGAGGTTCACTTAATTCAGCTCCATATATGTTTAAAGCCACCTGCATAAGAAGGCAGCGCCCCTTTTTGGCGTTCCATAGCACTACAGTGAAGGAGCTGTTGAAGACACCAGGTACCACCACCACCTGGCTAGTGCACACACCCAACCCTTGGGCCGGTGTTCGTGATTCCACTGTTTAGCAGCGGCCTTTGCAGACACTAAGGAGATTCGATTGATGTCCGCAACTTAGTGCTCAAATCTCGAATCTTTGCCGAATGTAACTTTCCGAATATGTTCAGACTAAAGAAGCAATAACGAAAGGACGGTCCTCAAGACTTGGCAGTGACCGTGAATGCTGGCCACCTACGTCTGACATGTGTTGATAAGACATTCCTGGCTAGTTTCATTGGCTCCCTCGCGCCTTAGTCCCTCGCGTAGTAGGAATTTGATAGAATATAGCCTACGGCCAACATTATTTAGCAAGTGAGGGGAGAAGTCATCGCAGATCATATTTGATATACTAAGGCCATCTAATACATAAATCCGCCTTTCTCAAACGAGCTTCCGATGTAGCGTAGTGAATCCAGCCCCAGGATTGATTGTGAAATCTGAATCGCCCGGCGCCGGTGGGGCGCCTGTGGCCTCAAGCCTCCATCAATCTTGATAGGCACTGATATCCCGTCATCGGGACCCCGTACCCTAGTTCTACAATGTAACCTCCCCAGTTGCGATAAGAGATACTGAAAAAAGAAGCCCTTTCCCGGCGGATTTTGCAGAACCTACGGTAGCCTCGAGAATACGATGGGTGTTCGCAAGATCTTGCTTTTGTTGGTGAGCTCGCTCCTCTTTGTGAGCCAGTTTGCCCGCATCTTCACATCTAAGACGCACATCGCGAATCAGAGTGTGCTTTTGGTAACGGCACACCCAGACGACGAGTCGATGTTCTTCGGGCCAACAATCCGCCATGTGCTTAGCCAGAATAACGAACTGCACTTTTTAGTGCTCTCCAATGGCGGCGCCGATGGACTTGGTGCCGTTCGCGAGCAAGAAATGCGAGCGGTAGCGCCTCTGTTTGGTGCGAAGACAGAAAACGTCGAGGTCGTTAATGACGCGAGGTTACAGGATGGCGACGACTGGGACACTGAAGTCGTGGCTGAGCACGTCACTCGTGCTCTCGCACAGATCTCACCGGCGACGGTCATCACATTTGACGAGGATGGCGTGAGTGGCCATAAGAATCACAAAGCGGTGCATGAAGGCGCTCTGCTTGCTGCAACGAACGCGAATAATGCGGGCTTGAGCCTACTGACTCTGTACAGTGTGCCTCTTTGGCGAAAGTATCTGTTCACGCTCGACTCCATCGTGTCGCGCGTCGTGACGCTTCCTCAGACGCAATACACAATCATCTCCGGCAGCGTTGACTATGCAGCAGCGCGTCGCGCTTTGACAACCGCACACAAGTCGCAAATGGTCTGGTTTCGCTGGTTGTGGGCTTTCTTCTCACGATATATGGTGGTCAACGACTTGGGCGAAGTCGACCTGGGCCATGGCTTGAGGTCAAAGCAGCCAGTCACCGTGGAGCCTCGAAAAGTGCGAGGCAGTAACATCCAAACAGCTGTGAAGCCACCTCGGCCAACATTTACGAAGAGCTCGTCCGTTTCTAAGCCAGTGACACGCCAACGCCCGGCGCAAAGCATCGTACATGCAGAACTTTGATTGTAATTTGCTGCAGCCAGAACCGAAAATGAACTTAGTATACGTAAAAGGCGCACACTGGAGCGCTTCGCTTTCTTACGCCCTGTGACAGGAGTCTCGATCTAGACGGCATCTAATACTTAGTGAGCTATGGTGTCACAATTATGGTATCACCGGTCTTTTCTCTCAATTCGGCGAACGCATTGCTTTTTAGGCAGCGATTTGTCTCCCTGAGAGAGATTCAGTAGCATGCCTTGCCTCGGCTCAACCACACGCTATAGAGTGCAGAGACTAGTACTATTTTGCTAAGTCCATCGCAGGTACGCTGTAATGCACGCTGCACGAGGTGGGCTAGGGTGATAGTGGTGTTCGATGCGGAGATATCAGGAAGCATTACCGCCGCCACACAACGCTCAAACCAAGCCAGTTTCCCCAAACTAATTGCAACTTGGCTTTTGAGGCTGTCTTCTAAACCATTGGCATAATGATTGAGCAGTACGATCGAGATAACATTACAATCGAAGCGGCTAAAGAGTTCTGTAGACTGATTATCGCGGGTATCGAAGATGACGAAATCACTGAAGCCTATATACCACTGGAAGAGAGACTGAGCGATAAGCACACTCCCAGACTCGTGGACTTTGAGCAATTGAAAGAACGTGTCGAGCTTTTCGAGAAGATGACGGTGGTCGCCGCGCGCTCATTGTATATCGGCGTTCGGTCAGAGCCTCGTCTGCGTGTATTCATGCTCAAGGAATGCGGGACCTATATTTCAGGGGCGCTTTGGATGGTTCCCCAGTATACATGTTTACGCAGAATATCGGGGTTCCGACAGGTCATTAACTGGATCCTCGCACAATGGTACTGTATCGTAAGTGTATTTGTGTTCGGATTTGCACTACCCTCTATGCTTACGAAGGAATATCTTTTGGAGTATTCGTGGCCGCGTATGAACCTCGGTGGGCTGGAACTGAGCGAGAGTATAGATGCGCCCGCCACGCTGAGTCGTAAGCAGCTCAGAGACACAGCCTACCCGGTCGATATGTGTTACTTTTTGATGATGTTGGTGACAAGACCAGATATGCAAGGCCAGGGATACGGCAAAAGATTGCTGCTCGATTCTCTGAAGGATTTGTCTCCTCATAGAGCGCCACCATACTTGCTGGGTCCACCCAAGGCGTGCGTTGCAGCGGCCTCGGACTTGCAGGCCTTTTTCGCTAAGTCAGGCTTCCTTGCCGAAACCTCGAGAGCGCGTCGCCTTCCCAATGGCCGATTTGTGAGCTACACCTACTCTTATAAGAATTTGCAGGAGCCATCTATTGTGTACCTTTAAGAAAGTTAGCATCACAGCAAATATAGCGTGCGCGTTATTCTCTGTTCATCAACACTGATGTCTCGAACATGGACGTCTTCCGAACGCTAGTAAATTCCGTATAGACGCCTTAGACTCTCTAACGTCTTTTGAGGGCGAGGCTACAGAATTATTCTCTCGATCGATTACTTCTTACAGATGTGCTTGAGATAGGAAATAAGCAAAGCACAACAAAAGCATAGTGAGCTCCGCTGGGATAGAACTTGCGGCCCTGTAGGACCTCAGCATCTGCAGTTTAGAACAGGGTGTCTTCCTCGTCGTCTTCCTCAGCCATGCGAAGCTGCAAAGCGGAAGCCCCATTCGCCGCCAGGAGTGGTTCCAGATCACGGATGGGGTTGACACCGAGCTCATGTGCGGATTTGAGTTGCTTGGCAGCGTCCAGCGCTCTTCCAGTATTGGCCAAGCCGACGGCTGCTCGTGTTGCGGCAGATTGCGCGAGCGCTAAACCACCTTCGACTTGAAGAATCGGCGGAATTTTGTCGAACATCTCCAGGAACTGATTTTTCCACTCGAGATACTCAATCAGTATGGACCATTCGCTCAGTTTTGGTCTGTAGCCGTAGCTTTCCATGTCTCGCCAGCAATCCTGGAAGAAGCTATTCGCTAGATTTCCTCTCGGTTGCGTCTGCGTCAAGGCGAGGCGGAACAAGCGTGTCCAAAATCTATCTGCAGCGTGGGAGTCCAGACACTGCGGTTTGGTTCGCTTCGCTAGCTCATAGCCTACGTCCAAGTTTCCGTGAAAGGCGAATGCGTCCAAGATTGAGGTCAGCCCAGATATGCCTGGTCGCGCACCAGCCTGGATCCACAGGCGATCAACAAGCTGGGCGCAGGCGGGTAAGTTGTCCGCGGAAGCTCGCGATAGCGCTAGTATCACCAGCTCATACGTTCGCGTGTTGCGCGGTACACCCTCGAGATCCATCTGCTCGAGCATCAGCGTCACTGAGGGCCGATGAGACACGCTCGTCTGCGCCGCCTGATCGCGCGCTCTTGAAGTGGAGCGCTGTCGTTGCCAAGGCCAGAAGGCCGGGTTTGCGTCACTCAGTGCTGCTATGTATTGATTCCAGACGTTGGTATCTCTAACGATGCCGACCTCTGCCATTTCTACCCAGAGCCTTTGTACCGCATTGATGCTGCACGCGTTGGCAGCCAGATTGAGAAGCGCGGCATAGCCAGTGCTGCCCAGTGAGGCTGAGCGTTCGTCAAGCACCTTCTTGATCTCCATTGCTCGCGGCCACCAGGTGTGGGCCGTCTCGGGGCCACTGGGGAATACGGCCAGTAACTTTCCCAGAAGCGCAGTGCTGAAGATGTTTCGGGTCCTTACGAATAGATGCCAGCCCGCCTTGTAGTCCTTCTGTACGAGTATCCGAGCGAGGTTTGCAGACCTCGCTTGCGGGGCATCGCTGAAGTTGCCAGGCTTTGCCAAGGCCCAGGGGTCCGCAAGCGCCAGCGCAGAGTTTAGCGAGGGGAAGAGCTCTGCGCCAGCCTGTACGGCCGCTGCTTTGCGCATCATCCTCTCTCGAAACCCCTGAGGCCAGCCCAAATGCAAAATTATCTGACTAAATTAAACCTTACCAGGCCACCCAATGTGACTGACAATCAAATGTAATGAGCGCGAGTCTGATCTCTACATGAAACGAGTATCGCATTAACAGGGCACCATTTACTTGGCCATCTATCTCGCAGAACCTGTCTCAGTTGCAGAAGTCTTCCACGAAAGAGACGGTGGTGTCCTTAGCTCTTTCAAGGCAGGCCATAGGTCAGTTACCGGTATATGCTGAGGTTGGGGTTCGGCCAGCCTCATTCTTCTACCTGTAGTAAAACTAGACGCCGCATAGGCTCATATGTGAGCCATGGCACCGAAGCTCACTTCGGTCGCTGCTCCCGTGAACTGACTGGCTTTGGCAACGTTCAGTTTCGGATAAAGACGACTCTCTACATCTCTGCGAGCATCGAGCTTGACCAGTGTCTGAGCATATAGTGATATAGAAATACAGACGCCGTAGTTCCACTTTGAGTGGTTTCAATTTAAAAGTGATCCTCCCCCTGACTGATGATCGAGTTTTAACGAAGTGCAGCAGGTGCTAGAGTTTGAGTGTCATGCTGGAAGAGAGCTACATGAGTTGGGTACATCAGCTCAGCCGGATGAGATAAGGCACTCGTCGAGGATAGTCCGAACTTAAATATAAACCACTCAACGATACTGTGCATCAAAACCACACGATCGAGAAGTCCGAGCGCCCTCAACTAATTAGACAAGAACTATACAATGAAACCCCGCGTGTTAGGCGCAGGCACACTACAAAATATCTAGAGCCTTGGCCTCAGCTTGCCGGCCATCCAAAATCTCCTTATACAGTCTGTCCAATACCTGAAGCTTCGAACGTATCAAACGAATAAGGAGTGTTCATTTCATTCCATATGATACTTGTAGGATCACCTGAGCGCTCTGATCTGCCTGTGTCGATACACCGTGTTACAGATGTCTGATATACATGCCGCAGTTTTGCTCTCGACGCGTTTTCGGCGCTCACTTGCAGGACGAGGCTTCGGAGAAGGGGGATGAGCTGCATTCTAGCCCAACCCAGATCACTGGCGTCGGCGCAAAGTCAGGGGAAAGACGCGCGACGAAGCCTAGCCCAAACGCGTCAAATTCCTACCCTTAATTAGCATGCTGCATGGGATTTCTCTCGAGGCGGACAGAGACTACAGCGTCGTGCTTGAGAAATCTTGGGGGCTCAAGTGACATTGGAGTTGCTAAGCTACAATTTTGTGTCTGTTCGTCGGAGCCTTCCTTAAAACTAGACCGGAAAGCGTGTTCCGCCTGTACTTGCGCTAGGACTCACCCAGCCTAATCGAACGACACGGGTAAGGGTATACTCCTTCCCGGCCGTGCTCGATGCACGACGCCCGTTAACGTCGCGTATCGCGCTCGATCACTGCTTCAAAGAAACCTCCGGTCAATCTTACCTTTCCATCCGCAGTGAGCTCCCGAAGTCTCATCGCTCCTACTTTGCTTCAGTTTACTAGCGCATTATAGAGCGCAGAGACTAGGCTGAGGAAAATTAAAGACATTGCTAAACCACACCTCACTTGGGCTCTCTGTGGTACCATGATGGAATTCAGCTGCTCTCGAATGGAGTCGCTTGTCACTGGTGACCGCTGCGGTACACAGACGCATATCACTGGCTCGGTGTTGAAGCAGGCGAGCTTCATGGGCCGCATCAAGCGCACGGGAGAGCGGTCGCGCCACTTGGGGTGGCTCGAACTGAAGCTCTTAGACTCAGAGAAATTGGCTGTGTGTCTATCCAATGACGATGACCAGTCTTCGGAGTCCAGCTTACTATTTCCGCTTCTTGATGGGTCTGAATTCGGCGCAGTCAAGCGCCATGGGAATGTTATCACTTTGCAAGCCGCACGTGTGAGCTTAATACTCGAGGCTGAGTTGCTCGATGACGGCGATGAAGATGGGAGCACTATTTTGGCCGGTAAGTGGTCCCGCATATTGAATAGGATGGTGTCTGGAGAGTCGCCGGATAGCAGTAAATCGGGCGCTTACTTTGATGGTCTCCGCATAAGTGTCCAAGCAGCCCCTCCAGCCCCTCAGCACCGAATCAAGCATCCCAACGAAAGACCGAGGATGCGCACCAAACAATTGGTCCCTCAGCCCGTTGAAGTCAGTCATCTTGCAATGAATCCGGGTATTGCCGAGGCACCACATAGTCTCATCCCTTCAACGCGAGTGGACACGGCTCTGGAACCTGTTTCGATGTACGCGTCTACGCGCCATCTCGAATGTATGCCGTTGTCGATATCGAGCGCTCCGAGTATATCTCATACCAATGGGAATTTGCCTCAATCTCGATCGTTAAAGCGGATCAGTCTATGTCTTGCGGATGATGCCGATCTGGGATTTGGCGACGATCTCAAATGCGTACTAGAAACTCTAGACAAGGAAGATGATGAGGCTGCGATCCCGGAGAATTCCGGCGACACCGAACATTCTCTTAAGTCAAGTCCTGCCGGAGCATCCCAGGAAATCTTGAGTTCTGAAGTCGCTATGCACGCTATTTCAGCAAGCAGTGAACATGATGACACTGCTTTGGTTGCGCCAAACAAGGCAGTTGGTCTTGAACGAGATGACTCTGATAGTAGCATTCCCTCTGCGTTGCTTCCGAGTAAACAATTCGCAGCGCCTTGCGCTCCTTTCAATCTGAACGACTCAGGACGCGACAGTGTTGCCTCAACTCCGAGCCCAAGCTCGCTCTTTCTTAATACTGAGAGTGTCTCCTCGCCCCCAATAGACTTCGGCATAGGCAACTCACCCAGGCGTGTTGACTCTATTCTTGCCAAGGAGAAAAAACAGTACGAAGAAAAGTACGGCGACCGTGCTGTGGCTGTCGCGAGTTATAACAAGCCTCTCGCCAAACCACCAACTGTGCGAGAACCTCCGAAAATTCCCGCCCCCGTCCTTGAGACAACTAAGCATGCCGAAGACAGTTGCGCCACCGCGAAGGACAAACATAAGGAAAGGGCCGTTCGCACTCACAAAGCAGGCAATCCCCGACAGAGCGCGGTCTCATCCGAGAATCGAGCTATCTCGGCGACCCGTAAGACTGTATCAATTTCATCAGAGGTTCAGGTCATCAAAGAACCAGATTTTGAGCGGAAAATAGCTACCTCACCGAAGACAGAAGCCGACTTACCTCGCCCCTGTTCGCTCTCCTCCAAGAACACGGCAGGCTATATTGACTCTCCCAGAAAAACTATCTCAAAGATTTCTTCGCCCTCGATGAATTCACCCGTGGCCGAACAAAAAACGCGTTTTGTTAAGGCTGTCAAGCGTATTCTTGGTAAGAAGAAGTCCAAAAAATCATCTAGCTGTGAAGTTAATGGTTTCGCCGGTCAATCTAGCAAGGAGCGCTCCATGCATGAAGCTGAACAAGACGATGCTGACGCAAACTTGTCTAAGATAAAGGAGGATTGTGGGCGCCGGCTGTCTTTGCTCAGCCAGGAGACGTCGGACGACCATGGAGCGTCGTCCCCTGGGCAGTACTCTTCATCTCCCGAGGTAATGGAACTGAGCCATCACATCTATGCAAATCTCGCGGAGCCAGAATCTCCTGAAGTACTGGTCACCTCTCAGAGCGCTGAATTTCATGAGACTTCACCGAGTGAACTACGCAAGTCGGTCGTGAAGCCCAACGCGGTGTTGGTAGACGCGACGGATAACAAACGAGAAACGGCTGCGGCTCCGAAGTTGCACTCGAGCAAATCGATCACGGCTCTCTCCTTCCGGTCCTTGTCGTCTCGAACTTTAGCCAGCAAAGCCTCAAACGAGGGAGGCTGTGGTCTTAACGAAGAAGATGAAGAAGCTGACTGCTCGAAGATGGACGCGACCTCACACCGTGCTGACCCTCATCCGCGCACCACCAGAGACTTGAAGGCCGAACTCAACTTTGGCGAGCACAGCGTGGAGCCCAGCTGTAATCCTCTCACGGCTCGTATGTACGAGAGCAGGAATAAGTCGACATCAATCCTACCAGTGAGTACCGTGCCTCTGGTATCTGCGCCCCCTCCTCCGCATCATCACAACCCCTCAACGTCCTCCTCCCACTCCTCATTAGGCTCTAAACGATCGCTGCACTCGTACACGTCCTCGCTCTCTTCTGCTTCGTCGTTCAGCACACCTAACTTACCCAACTCGTTATCGAAAGCCGATCTTGTTGGTGGGAAAGCCGATGTCTGTCTGTTCTCTGCACAGATGTGGATTTCAGTCTGGCGATCTTCGCGCTGGAAACCACTTTCACAACTTGAACTGCATACCGAAATCATTGCTACTGACGCCGAAATCGCGCGGATCGTCGTAGCTGGTGAGAACGTGAGCATCGACTTTGCGCCGAAGGTCGAAATTAGGAAAGTCGGAAACCACGACATCGAGGTTAAAGGACTCGAGGACACCTACATGTTTCGCGGTCGGGAAGCAGAAAACGCCGCTAGATTCTTCCGAACGTTGTGGACCGTTCAGGCCAATGGTGTACAGCCAGTAGCGGCGGCAGCACTCACATCGAGTTTGAGCAACATGAGTCTGCGAACCTGTGATGATGATGATCAAATAACACTTTGTCGACGAAGAACGCTGCTCCCACCTTCACTTTCCCGCTCAAATCAAAATCTCAGGTTCGTGGGCCGGCCTACCGAGCCGATTCTCGAAGAATGAGCCTCTAGATACCCCTAATCTCTAGCTGAACTTCGCGAAATGGTTCAGTACACATGTAATTTATAAAACAGTTCGTGATCAATTAGAACTTGACTGTGCATACAACAGATGCCCGTTTTCTCCAAGAGTTTCTTTGATGAGTTCCTCAATATGCAATGCAATTCCTAACAGTGCTGTCCCATCGAACTGCTCAGCAATATCTTCTCGTCCTAACTCGCGCATTCTCTGAGATATGTACCAGTGAATTGTGTCCACGAGTACGGTTTCCGGTAAATCTTGGTGCTCCTCGAACGGGTATGTTTGAAGGCACTGGTAGTTGGCGAGCAGGTAGAAATCTGGTGACAACGCTGCAGTGTCACCATCAAAGCTCTGCGTTTTCGTATAGTCATCGAATCGCCTCCGAGTTTTTCCTGAACAGAGGTCGTAGACACAGTGAGACTGACGTTCCGTCTTCGCCTTGGTTCTCTTGCGTTCTGGTTCAGGCGCAGAGTCTACTTCTAGGTTCATTTTTAGGTCGTGCTCTCCGTTACAGTGGAAGAGAGCAGCCGTCAACAGGCAAGCATGTGCGTTGGGTAGTTGCAACCGTTTGAAATTGCCGCCTGGATCTGGTTCTCTAGACGGGCTGCTTTCCAGTGAAGCTGACCGTGTTTGTAAAGCAATGGCCAGCCCAGCCCACCACTACGATCTGAGAGGGCTTCACGCCCGCGGTCCTTGGAATTCGTGTTGATCGACCATCGGATTTCGCCCCCTTACCCTTATTAGCTTCTGGCGCTCTATGATTGTAGCTAAGCACACAGGACGCCACATATCTGGCCTCGATACAGGCGCTGCTGAAAAATCCGGCCTTCTCGCCTAGAGTTTTAATCGCCCGCCTAGTTGGTTTGGATTAAACTTGAGCGCATGGCCTGCGAATACTCGAGATCGAGGTACAGCTGCTAGGCTCTTCGAAGCGTTCACGCTTTGAAGATCACCAAAAATATTAGTTTGAGAAGGTCGGCCGAGCTGCCGTTCTTACGTATTTGCAGATTCGAATAAGAGCCATTATGTTATTAAGGTGCGCTGAGGCGCGCTGATTATTAGTGTGGCAAGTAACTTGATCATGCATGTCTTTACCATAGTTCATCGAGAAGTCTTCCCAAGCGGGTGTTGGCGCGCTCTCTTCGCTTGGGCGGCAAAGTCAAGGCATCGGATATCTTGTTGAATATGCCATCATCCCTCTCTGTCGTGTCATCATCGTCCTCAACTAGAGATCTCTGGTCGATGAAGATGGGGTTTGGCAGCCACAGTGCGAACGCAAGAAGTAGTACGTTCAAACATACACCAATAATGCACATCAGCCTTTGAATATGCTGGTATGCTAGAACCATTCCTTCGCGAATGGGAGTTCCCATGGGGTGGGACGGCAGCAGGACTAGAGGGCTTCCGTAAGTCTCCTGAAGTAGCGTAGCATTGTTGGTGGGAACAGTTTTGGCAAGCTCTTGGGGAAGTTTCTGGGTGTATACGGCACCACTCACAGCGACGCCAAATGCTGATCCAATGTTATAGAATGACAAGTACAAGCCCGTCATAACTGCGATGTTTTCGTGAGGAACAAACGCCTGGATGACAGCCTGCGTTGGGTACGAGAACATGCCGCCGGCGATACCCAGCACCACCTCTGCGCCGATAACGCCTGACTGGCTATGGCTTCCGCCTCTGAAATGAATTAGCATGCCGAAGGCTACCATGAACAGTGAAACTCCCATTACGATGTAGATCTTGACTCTTCGGGTGAAATAAACGAAGAGACCCGTGATGGGCCCAGAAATCACACTGCAGAATGAGTAAAGCGAGCTGACTCGGGACGCGGCAGTGACACTGAAGTCAAATCCTACCAGCAGCATCGTGTAGAGATAATCGCCTTGCATATACCACACGAAGTTCAGCATAAGAGCAATCCCCAGGCAGGCCAGGATATGGCGGTGGCCCATCTTACGGAAAGGAACCATAGGATGTGGAGCCCAGAGTTCGTACAATACCAAAACTGGAATCAAAGCAAAACCAACGACTAGCGGTGCTATGATTTTTGCCTTTCTCCATTGTGTTGAGTAGCCACCAGCGAGGGTCAAAGGGAACAAGAGCAGGATGAAAACGCCAATAACCAGAATGATACCTGGTACATCCAGAGTCCAGAAGAGCTCCACAATGAATGTCCTGAGATTTTTCCGCTGCTTGAAGACCGTGGGGTGATCTGCCAGTAGGCCACGCCTAGAGGCTTTGACCTGGAGCCAAATAAGAACAGAGATTAGAGGGAGACTCATCACAGGCAAAATCAAGCACCACATTCCAAAGCCCCATCTCCACATCCAAAGCTTATCAGTGTAGTCTCCGATAATCGCGGTGTTAATATTTCCGCTCACCCAAGTATTGATGATAAAAGGGACCGCGGGTAAGAAGCTCCAAAACACACGCGACCTAATGGTAGTAACGTCGGAGATCAGGACTTCCAGCATAACCTGGATCATGGCATAACCTATAGTGTAAAGCACAACTCCTCCCGAAAGGGTTCCCACATTGTTTGATACCGCGCAAACTAGGTTGCCCAAGATGTAAAAAAATAGGGCTACCAGAATGAGCTCAAGACGGCCAAACACATCTGAAATCTTGGCTCCAGTCGGAAGAGAGGCTGCAGCCACTACAGAAGAAATTGTGTTGACCGAAGATTGAAGCGCAGTCTCTTGGAAATGGGTCAAAGCAGCAGTGCGCATGTTGAAATGTATGGCACCACCAAGACTGTAAGTATAACCTACCAGGAAGATGCTGAAAAGCATGAAGCCGCGCTCATAGACATTGGAAACTTTGTCAAGAATTTCCACGCGCCTGACGCCAGCAGACTTCTCAAGCTCGCGGACTTCCTTTACAGGAGTCTCGAAGTGATAATCCTCCTTCTTCTCCGTCGTTATCGACTCGACCTCAGACATCGTGCTTGCTTAAAAGAAGATTTTGGTGGATACAAAAAATATGGAATCGCCAGTTTAGGCACTCATTTATAGAGATTTTCTTTCAAGGCGTATGATTATGCCGCCTGCAATTTTTGAGCGCTGCGTCGAGAGATGATCGAGATTATACCTTGCCCTTGCATGACAACTGGTTGATCGAGGCGATAGGGTACAAAGAGCCAAAAGTCGCTAGCTTCCTGCAAATCGATACAAGTCCATGGCATAGTCGTGAGCTTTTCATAGCTCGAACAGATATCGAAACATAAGTCCCATCCTTCACGCCTGTTTAACTGGCTTAGATCTATTCTTCAGCATTCAAGAGCTGACCTCGAATTTACCGTAGCCCATCGCTGAGTAATGAAGCAGGCTTAGCAATCCATGCATGTGCATGGCACGAAAATATGTCGATCAATCAGACTCGAGCATTTGACCCTGATGTGAAGTGTCATAACCCCTACTTTGTATTCAGTTCCGGTTTGGACATTTCGAGCAAATGTGAAACCTACAATGGTCTGCTTCTGTATAATCTTCAAACCCTTCCATCTCCCAGATTGAGAGACTCTGACGGGCCCCAAGCGAAACGTTTTGCATGCAAAGTTTTCTCGAGGCTAAGGGCTGCATTGATGACGAGGGTCATACGGCGCCTCGCTTAATTTGCATATCGATACTTTTGGCACGTTCAGTTCACCAAGGTTCATGAAGCTGAGATTTACCTTCGCTTCAAATGACACATACTTTGTAAATACAAACCCCTCTAAGTCTATGTAAACGCGACTGCACATTTCCGCAAAACCACACAATCAAGACATGTGTTCAGCTAGGCCCGCAGATACGTAAAAGCTGCGGCGCTAGTCATTTGCATATATGCACGCCGCACGCAATCTCGGAGGCACATAGGGTCGAAGCCGACCGTAAAATCCACAAGCCTTGAGATATATTTTCTCTGTGGACAATATTAATCATACAGTGTGGCTGTGGCGCAGCTGTTAGGCTCACATTTGTCATACACGGTCGGATAGCTCAGAGGAAGAGTGCTGCTTTTGGGTAGCAGTGGTCCGGGGTTCGATCCCCCGTTCGACCCTCAAATTTTTGATGAATCATTGTAATGACGAGGAGTTTTATTTTTGTAAATAATCACAAAAGCCTTAGGATCTACGTTAGTTGTGATGATGGAAGCTAGCCGCCACGGTTTTTTACTTCTTTCTGTAGACATGGGAGGCACCAGCTTGGTGCGTTGGGAAGACGAGACTCTCCGCAATTACCACGTTCGGACGACGACTTAGGCCAAACACTATAGTCTCAGCAATATCTGTCGCTGTCAGCGGTTCAGTTCCTTCATAGACCCCGTCTGCCTGAGCCTTGTCGCCATAGTACCTGACAATCGAAAATTCAGTTTCGACAGCGCCTGGATCAACTTCAAGGACTCTGATTCCGGTGTTGATAGTCTCGGCGCGCAGTGAGGAAGAAAAGCTTCTTAGAGCTGACTTGCTTGCACAGTACACGGACCCGCCGGGGTAAGCGTCTCGACCAGCTATGGAGCCAATCATAACAATATCGCCAGAGTTTTGTTGTTTAAATTGAGGAACGATGGCATTGGTAAGAGCAATCATGCCAAGAACATTGGTGAACAGCATGGCTTCAAGATCAGCGGACTTGATCCCGCCAACATGATCTCTGCCAAGCGCGAGACCGGCGTTGTTCACGAGCACATCGATCTGAGACCAAGCTTTCGGCAAGTCATTGAGAAAATTGGGAACCTTCTTGTAATCGCTTACATCAAGTTTCTGAGGTAGCACTGAGATGGCTTTGTGTTGAGACTCGAGCTTGGCCTTTAAATTCTCTAACTTGTCTAAACGCCTTGCTGCGAGGATAAGCCTAATATTCCCATTAGTAGTCGAGGCCAGTTCGAGCGCCGTAGCCTCACCAATACCGGAGCTGGCACCTGTAATAAGAACGGTCTTGCCACCTAGACGCTCAGCGGCTTTCGCAGCAAATGACATCTGGAATCGAGCTGTTTCTCTGTTCAATAATGTTGTTGAGAACGTGGATGTGTTGCTCTTACTCCGCATATCGGCTGGCTGATCCGTCACGTGAACTTGTGTACTCTCAGATATGATGTATCACGTGTTAGAGCGCGTGGCGAAACGAAATCTTTAGAGTCAACTTTCACCTAGTTCAGTCGGCCAAAAGTAAGTGGGACCAGTGTCTTTCTCTTGTTGGGTGTTACTCGCAAATTTTTAGAGTGATCGCATCCCTGGCACAGATCTTGTAGCGTCTATACTTTCGAGGTCCGAAGTTGCATAACCCTTAGCCTTGTGGCCTGATTGGGTGTAGAGGTGTGCAGGCCGTTATCATCATCTTCAAGTGACTAGAAATTGCGACTAGTCTGTCACCGAAGAAACGTTCACGAGGTTATCAAAAATTGTGGGCGTCTTTTCAAAAAGCCACGGCACTGCCGTAGAGACCCTTCCTGAGGACTATGTCAGTCTCTCGCTAAATGAGAGACAACGCTATATTCGGGATCTACAAGTTGAGGTAAGTGAGCTTCAGTCTATGCTGAGAGAGCTTCGAGCAGAAGCTCCTCAAAATTTACTCTCGAAATATGGCAAGAGTACCACGCCTTATCCACCGGTTGTAACTTTCAAGCCCAAGAAGACAGCCAAGGCGTTCGCGAAGGATAAACTCGCTCAGATGGCCATCTTCCAGCAACCTGAGGGCTATCCTGCTTTGGTAACTGCAACTCAGACCGGATACGTCGTAGTTTGGGATGCCGAAAGCGGTCTCAAATTTGAAGCCTTCAATGTTGGGAAGGGAAACACTATGACTCTAGGTGCAAGCGTACATGGTGACATCCTCGCGGTGGGTGGCCTGGGTTGCTTTGTGGAGCTTTATAAGATGGGCGATCAGTTTTACAGTCAGATGGGCCATGACACGTCTTTGAGCATTTGTCGGAACACTCAGCAGGTAAATACGAGCGCATCTGGCCGTGCATCGCAGTTTCTCAGTGCCCTTAGTGGCCACGATGCCGCTATCAGCTCCGTTTCGTTTCTGGATGAAATGACAATCGTTTCCGGAGGGTTTGACAACAAATTGATAGTTTGGGACCTCACGTACGGAGAAGCCGTTTATTCGTCTCGTGATTCCTCCGCCATCGAAGCGCTGGACACACACCGTGGACTAATTGCCACAGGCTCGCATGATGGATCCCTGAAGCTGTGGGACATACGTGATCGCCTAGGGATACCTATCGACATGGCAGCCTCTAAACCAGTCAATAATGTGAAGTTTATGCCAGATGGCAATACAATCTTGGCATCGTCGTCCAATGGGATTCAGCTACTGGACATGCGAACCACCTCAGAGCTGGAGGCCTACAAGCTGAAGGCTGGCTCATTGACTAAAGTTGATGTTAGTAGCTCTGGTCGGCTTGCGGTGGTGGGCACGGATACAGGCTTGATCATTCCTTTGGATCTGTATCACCACAGGTGGCTTCCTCCAATCGAGCGTTGGAAAGACCGAGTTTCGGGACTGGCTGTATGGAAGGACACCATTTATTCTGCGTGTCGGGATGGTTCAATTAGATCGCATTTTTACGAGCAGTAATACTAGGCTTGAATGAATATAGCCTTTCTTCTGAGCTAGATTTATGAGGAACGTCAAGCTAACACGGAATAGGTCGGAAATATGTATAACGCACGCCGGTGTACGAGCACAGTCATTAGGTAGCGCGCGAAGCTCCCTTTGGACAACTGCACGACTTTCATGCATTGTGGGTCCCTTTTTACCCACCGCACGTGATGCTGCTTCCTCGAGCCCCAAGCTGATAAATTTCACACAAGGTCAAGAGAGAGCGCCTTCGGGAACTCTATAAGTAACGTCGCTGGAGGTTTTGAGACTCGAGGCCCGCTCAAAAGTATGCTAGAACTCGTTACCGAGGTTCAGCCGTCTTTCTGCCCGTCAGTCCAGTTATTCAAATGGCAATCGCGGCGAACTGGCCTTCAGGCAGTCCTCATCAAGCGTCAGTCGCCCTCAGTTCAGGGATACTTCGCTGTGGCATCGGAGGCAAATGATAACTCAGGCTGCCCACACACGCTTGAGCACATCGTGTTCATGGGCTCGCGAAAATATCCATTCAAAGGACTGCTGGATAAATTAAGTGCGGCCCAAATGAGTTCCACGAATGCCTGGACATCGCAAGACCAGACTATTTACACTTTGTCGTCCGCCGGCTTTGAGGGCTTCTTCAATCTCCTGCCAGTTTATCTGGATCATGTGCTGAATGCCACCGTCACGAAGTCCACTTGCATGACAGAGGTGTATCATGTCGATGGGAATGGAGATGAGAAAGGCGTTGTATATAGTGAGATGCAGGCTGTAGAGCATTCCTCCGACAATCTGATGACAATAGAAGCTCAGAAAATTCTATTCAACGAGGATTCTGGATACGCAACCAACACTGGAGGCTGTCTCGATGCGCTTCGAGAGTTGGAGCCTGAAACTATTCGGCAATATCACCTTGATGTGTATCGCCCAGACAATTTGTCAGTTATTGTGGTCGGTGATCTGTCTCCACAAGAGCTTGAAAAGGCTCTTAATGATATAGACAAAGATCTTCCCGAATCTACAAAGAACAGACCTCGCCCTTTTGTGGAGTCAGCATTAAGTACGGCGTCGTCACCTCTCAAAGAAACTGTTGTTCGTTCGCTTGAGTTTCCAGATTCATCAGAGTCCAGTGGGGAAATTCTGGCTAGCTGGCTGGGGCCCTCTATCCACAACTTGGTGGCCAACACTGCTCTTCAAGTAGTTACAACTTATCTGTGGATGCAGGATAGTGGGAAGCTGGAGCACAAGTTCGTTAATGTTCCCGAAGAAAGGGCACTTGCCTCTGAGGTTGCCGGATTTACCAATGAATATATGATGACGCAAGTGAACTTATACCTGATGGGGGTAGATGCGTCCAAGCTCGACCAAGCCGCGGCTGCGCTCATTGACTACCTTGAGAAGAGCTTGCTGGATGAGCTTGACTATGAATTTCTCCAACAGTGCATTGATACGGTTTATGATGGGTTCAAGTTAATGGCCGAAGAAGAAAGCAGTACTTTCGTAAACTTGGCAATTTCAGAGTTCTTATACGGAAACAGTGACACATTTTCTACTTGGCTGGGCTCTGCTGAAGAATTTGAGACTATTCGGAGGTGGACTGTAAGTGACTGGCGATCTTTCATAACAGAGTTTATCGTGAAACCTCCAAAGGCCTGCATTGTAGGGAAGCCGTCCAAAGATGCTCACGCGAAGGTCGAAAAAGAGAAGAAGGAGAGGACCAAGGCAACTAAGATCGGGATGGACCTTGGGAGCGCGGCCCAAAGACTCCAACAAGCTATTGCTGACAACGATCGCGCAATCCCAAACACACTGCTCACTATGCTACCCAGACCGGATGTTTCCCGCGTAAGATTCATAACTTCTCGTTCTGCTGCCACTAGCCGACTCACTCAGCACGGCCTTCCCGGTTGCGCCCTTTTGATTGACAGTCAGCTTCAGACGCTCTTACCTGAGTCACCAAATGCTCGCAGTTTAGCACTGAATGTGGAACAAATTTCGTCACAGTTTGTCACAATCAAGCTCTTTATCAGCACTCAAGCAGTGGACCAAACCCTTCTAGCGCTCGTGCCGGTGATTTTGTCCAGCTCATTTATGTCCCCAATGAAGCTTGACAGCGGTAGAGAACTATCACCTGAGGAGGTTGCTCAAGAATCTCAAAAGGACTTACTTAGCGCCTATGTGGCGTGTGACCCTGGGCTCAGAGAGTTCTTGACCATATCAGTAAAGGCAAAAGCATCTCACTATTCCAAGGCTGTGGAGTGGGTAAAACGGTGCATGTTTAATGTTGAGCATAAGAGCGAGCATATCGCAATCCTCATATCACGGCATCTCAAGAACCTCCCTAATGCTCGAAGGTCGGAAGATATGCTGTTGCAGAGTTCATTGAGCGACATGCTATTATCTCCCCGGTCACTAGCACAGCAGAGCGATATGCTGATAACGGAAGAGGCTGTTCGAGAGCTTGAACATGATTTGGACAGCACAGTCCGGAAAGCCACGGAGCTAAGCAGCCAATTGTTTCGATCAGAGAACATTCGAGGTCTAATTTATGGTGACATAACCAACATCTCAACCTCAATCGAAGGCGGCATTCTGGGACCATGGAATAGCTTACAACGCCATTTTTTACGCGCCGACAATGATCTTAGAATGACGCCCGTTGCCCTCTCGAACAAGTTTCTATCAGAGAAAGGGAAACATCCCAGCGTAGACGGTATTCTGACACTCTGCGCAGCCTCGGATTCAACGTGCCTGATGGTGGTAGCTAACGGTCCCAGCGAGTATGGCCATCCAGATCTTCCCGCCCTTACTTTAGTTAACACCTTCCTTTCAATGACAGAGGGACCCTTGTGGAATAGTGTTCGAGGAAGAGGCTATGCATATGGGGTTTCGACATCGACTTCCGTTCAGCTTGGAAAGGTCGTTCTTTCAATTCAATCTGCCTCAGACGGGCTAAGAGCCCTTGAAGCGTGTAAAGCCACGATCAGTGATGTTGCGAGTGGACACATTGCAGTCGATAATGAAGCACTGGCATCGGCTGTCTCCACTATAGTTGCTGATCTGGCTGCCAATCTAGCCGACCCGGCTAGTGCCATCGAAGAAAAGTTCAATGATACCGTCCTCAAAGGATACCAGCCACAGTATGTTCTTAAGATCATCGAGGAGGTTCAGAGCGTGACTATAAGTCAATTTTTGAGAGCGCTGAAGGTTTATCTCCTTCCTCTGTTTTCGCCACGTTCTAGCGTGGTCTTTGCCGTTTCTCCACCTTCAGATGGGATTGCAACCAGAGAGAGTCTAGAGTCTATGGGCTACAAAATTAAGGTGCGGGAAGCCGGAGATGAGACACAAGATTCGGACGAAGAGGACAGCTGCGACGACTCTAGTATCGATGACTCTGACGCTCCCTCTGAAGCCTACTCTGACGACTGAGCGTCGCCCACCTCTGCAGAATGGCTGACAGTTTCTTAAGCACAACGCTTTGGGAGGCGCTTCTAATAGACTCTTGGGTTAAGCGAGTCCCCTATTCGTTATCAGAAATCAAAGGTTAGGGGTTGAATGACCTTGCTTATCAGTGATTGTATCGAAGAGTGCCTTAAGTAGTAGAAGGGCGAGTCATGTTATGGTGTTTTCGCATAGATGTGATCAATTTGGTGCGAGAGGTGCGATAGAAGCAAAACCAAAGTAGAAAATGTCCTCTGTGGCTTGTCGTTCGTCCCTTTTTCAGTCATTGGAGAGAGCGCGCAGAGGCTTAGAAATTCGAAGAAGTGCCTTGAAAGCTGGGGGGGAGGGGGGGGCGTGTCTTGTGCCGCATTTTCGTTTCCGGCAACCCATCGGTAAAGTTGTCGCCCTCAAGTGTCTTCCTCCGCCTGATGAATTTCTCGGATATCATGCCCCAATCCCTTCTAGACCTCTATCTATAAACCAATTATATTATTACTGGCATATTAGGCTTCAACCGGAGTTCTCCTCCAATCGTCTGAAAAAATTAGTGTAGGTTGGCACCTTCTCCAGGACCCTTGTCGAAATGACTTGTTCCGCGGTTGGTTCATGCGCGTGGGTCAAGGGCTCACTCGGATTTTTTCCTTATCAATGCAGCTATAGTGTGGCTCATCTTATCTAACCACGCATATAATAAGATCGCATACCTTCGTCATCTCTAACAAAAATACAAACGCACTCTAATGGAGGCTCACAACCAGGTCCTTCCCCTTAGTCAAGGTCTCGGCTATGGTATTGTTGTTGGCGTTGGCTTTGCGTTCGCCATAGGAATGATATTTGTGACTGGAGCTCTGAGAAGATACCAGAAGGAGAAGGTAGATGCTGCAGAGTTTGCTACGGCAGGGCGCTCCGTCAATAGTGGGCTGATAGCCAGCGCTGTTGTCAGTAGCTGGACGTGGGCGGCCACTCTACTCGTGTCAACAACTCAAGCTTACAATAATGGAGTCTTTGGACCCATTTCTTATGCTGCAGGTGCCGCTGTTCAAATTGTCCTTTTCGCCACCATTGCTATTGAGCTAAAACGCAAAGCTCCAGGAGTCTACACGTACCTAGAGGTAGTGAAGGCTCGTTTCGGCAAGATTTCGCATGGGATCTACATGTTCTACGCTATTGCGACCAATATTTTAGTAATGGCTATGCTGATCGCAGGCGCCTCCTCTACTACGGAGACCTTGACTGGCATGCATCCTGTCGCAGCATGCTTCTTGATTCCACTCGGCGTTACTCTTTACACTCTGGCAGGAGGGCTGAAAGCCACATTTTTGACTGATTACGTGCATACTTTGATCTTGTTTGTTGTGATTTTTCTCTTTGCCTTCACCGTGTTCGCCAATAACAGCTATCTGGGCTCCCCTGCCAAAGTCTGGGAGCTTCTCAACGATGTGGCTGCAAAGTTTCCTAAGGAGGGCAACAAAGATGGATCCTATCTGACTATGAAGAGCAAAAGTGCTGGAATTTTCATGGTAATCAATCTCGCGGGAAATTTTGGAACTGTGTTCCTTGATACTGGCTACTGGAATAAGGCGATTGCGGCCTCTCCAGCTGCGGCGCTGCCCGGGTACTTTCTGGGTGGCTTATCTTGGTTCGCAATACCTTGGTTGTGCGCCACCACGATGGGTCTGGCTGGACGGATTCTTGAGCATACAGTGTACTGGCCGACCTATCCTCGTGCGATGTCGGAATCAGAAATTTCCGCAGGCCTAACGCTACCTTACACGGCAGTGGCCCTGCTTGGAAAGGGAGGTGGCGCTGCCGCTCTACTTATGATTTTTATGGCTGTCACGTCCGCCGCATCAGCGGAAATGGTCGCAGTAAGTTCCATCTGGACCTACGACGTCTACCGCAGCTACATAAACCCGCGGGCCACTAGCAAGCAGCTAATTTGGCAAACCCATCTCAGCGTAATAGCGTTTGTGCTAGTGATGGTCTGTTTCTCGATTGGCCTGTACTATGGAGGAGTCGGGATGGGCTACCTTTACGAGCTAATGGGAGTGATCATCTGTTCCGCGGTTATCCCAGTCAGCTTGATCATGTTTTGGTCCGGGCTCAATTGGTGGTCAGCGACTTTATCCCCACCGATCGGAATGATCTGTGGAATTGTGGCTTGGATTGCCACTACTGCAGGTCTGTATGGCCGAGAATATACCTTGGCCACCACCGGCTCAGACTATCCCATGCTGGCAGGAAATACCGTCGCCATAGGGTCGCCACTGATTGTCATATTTATCTGTCAGATTGTCTGGGGTCACGCGCGATATGACTTCGATGACTTGAAAGAGTTCAAGACTGTTAGGGAGTTACCTAGTGAAGACGAGGCGCTGCCTCCCCAGGGTGACTTGGAGAATATCGGGTCATCGAAACTCGAGACACGAATGTCCACACGTCTCGCACATAACGATGGCTACCAGGAGCAGGAGGCAGTTCTCGATAAGAGTGCTCGATACGCGCGCATAGCGTGCGTCGTTGTTACTTTGGCTCTACTTATTATCTGGCCCATGCCAATGTATGGGAGTGGATACATTTTCTCAAAGAAATTTTTCACTGGCTGGGTGGTTGTAGCAATCATTTGGTTGTTCTTTTCCCTGATTATCGTCGAGCTACTTCCACTCTGGCAAGGACGATTTGCTATCGCGCATACAGTGCGTGGTATCTATTGGGACTTGTCCGGACAATCCGCTAAGGTCAGGGAATGGCAAGATGAGCATCCAGAAGACCTTCACACGTCGTTTACACCTGTAACATCCGCGATTTCCGGACTAGTGGTTGAGGATGAAGTGCCTCTAGAGAGCAAGAAGAGTGATTGATAGTCCAGTCCAGTAAAATTTTGTTAACATTTACGTACATTATTTGAACACTATATACCCTCACTAGAGGGAACGCCTCCCTCACGATGCCTTGTTTTCCAGAATTTTTTTGGTAATGCAGCAAGTCCTCAGTCAAACCGTCACAGCGATAAATTTAGAACCGAGAAAGAGAGTCGAAAGCGTAGTTGCTTTAATCACTATCATGTCACGCTGAGGCCAATTCTCGCTGCATTGACTATACGCCTCAAGCCAGACGAAACCCTAGCCTTCTCGAAATCCCATCCTCAAAATATTGTAACGCGACTTGAGTGTAGCTATTCGATCAAGCAGAGAGAGCTCTGAGGAAGTGATGGCAGAGGTACTCGAGTATGAGCCACACATCAGAAAGGAAAGGTTGTTGAGCTTGCTTGATACACTCGCCGATCCCAACATCACACTAGCCACCCTCAAAGATGTCACGAAGAGTGATGCTATCCCCTACGTGTGGCGGTGGCAAGACGACTTAGAGGGTCACTTTTTCAAAGAGAAAACCGAAGTTACGGAGCCTTTAGGCAAGGCAACCGCCAGCCTCATACGATTGCTCCAAGATCTTGTGACTAAAAACAATCTTCCTCAGGTAGTCGACGCAAGCTCAAACTCATCGCTTGTTGACACCCCGTCGACAGATGAAGCTGATCCCGTGGGCAATTCTGCAGAATGTTCAAGCCGGCAGAGCTCGGAGTCCTCGGTCAACAGCATAGCCTCTCAGCCTACGAGGCCTGGTTCCCCCCCCGCTGATCGAGATGAGAGAAAAGCTGCTTTAAGTGACACGGACATGCAACTGGAGGGTGAGTTTGTCTCAGTTCCTGATGTGGATGCTGAGTTCATCACCCTGGCTCTTTCATTTCTATTTCATGCGGCAGATGGATCCGGTGGAGCAGTGTATAACCTACTGGACGCGGTCAACTTCTTAGATCTTGGTAGAGTGACGTGCTCGCTGCTTTACGTGATAAATCTCAAAGTCAGTACGGCTGCTGCTCGAGTTTTAGGACAAGTTGTGGGTGCTTCGCGGTACTTTCCACCGGCATCTGTCCCTCACCTACTACTGTCAATGGCCCTCAATGTCCCCTGCGGAAATGGTTCATCTGTCAAAGCCAATAGCAGAACGCTGTCTTCGTTCGCTCACGGCGAAATAAAGTTGGAAGACGTGCTTCAAATGCTCGGGAGAGACTCAAAGCCCGAAGAAAAAGACATGGCGAATACGTTCCTCGATACAGCCAAGAAGAGACTTGTTGTGGCATGCGGAGATGCTTGTGAACGGCGCCTGTTGATCGCCCAGCAGGCTTATAGCGTTGCGGCTCTTATGGTTTTGTTAGGCGAGACAGGCTTCGAATGCGTGCTCTTGTCACGCGCACCTAACGCTCTTTCTGCTCTAATAGATGTGTGTCGCGACGACGCCAGGAGCCCAGAGGATTTGCTTCTCAAGTCAAGCATCGTCGAGAGTCTCACAATCTTCCTGAGCTTCATGGGTAGCGCGCATAATACACGCTTGTTTAAAAGACTCCAGTTAGCACCCTTGTTGAGCGAGTTCCACAAACTCGATATCAACGAACGGTACTTCTATCAATTATGCGATCTCGCCAGCTTTGCGCCAAGCCAGACCATAACATATCCGTTGAAGATGATTCAGCTTTCGACAACAGCTGGTTTCTCGAGTGAGGCCAAACTCAGGTCAATAGACGTGTTGACCAGAACGTTTGACCCCCCTATGCACCTCAATGGAGTGGTGTCAGACCAAATTGCTGACAAGGTCTATTTAGAATTATTTAAGGCATTTGAGAACGACCTGAACGAGCTGTTGACCAAGCTCGAGCTGTGCGTCACTTCGCCTCGAGCTTCATACGAAAAGCTCTGCTCTGAACGAATTCACGAGCTAGTGACAGAAAGACTCGATGCCTTGAATTTGTTTATTATTCCGCTGACTTGGACGAGCATAGAGCGCACAGTCCTTCGGTCTTCCCTGGTTGACCGTCTGCTTTCGATAATGACTTTGCCCTTACTATTGGAGACTCTCCCGACTAGGGCCATTCACATTGCTGCAGACACGTTAGCTAGGATATGCGAGACTGAGCAAGGGCGTATGCTATTACTTGACGAGCAGGGACTGAAGTTCAGCATTTACGATGCTGTTGTCTTACTCGCCCGATCTCACAATCGCCAACTTGATCTACTTCCTGCCATAGAGGCTCTTTACATGTGTTTATGGGGAAGTGGAGGCCAAGACAATGAATGGTCCGGTTTCGACGCTGACACAGCTCAACAGACTGAGCAAAGCGACTCGAATTTGCAGCTATCGAATCACACCAATGGTCTGCAATTTTCGAACAGCAGGACTGATATAAACGGAGGCTCTAATTCACAGACTCCAGATCTTCTCGAAGATAATGCCGGTCAGAATCTTTTCAACGAGCTTGATTTGGCTCTTATGCGCATGGCAACTGATGTTATACTGCACTCGTTCTGCGAGCGCCTGCCCGAGCTCTTACTCAAGTATTCTCGGCGTGCTGCTAAAGAGTGTTTAGCATCTTTTACTGCAGTCGTGCGAAACGCTATTATGCTTAAAGTTGAAAACTCTTTTTGGATGCCGAGGCTCGCAGAAAAATACCTGGCAGTTGACAGCGAAAGTACCACCCGACCTGTATCAATCGAGCTCAATATGCTCGTTTGCCCACTATACTCTGCTCATGCAGTCAGCGGAGTCGCAGCAGGAGCGATTTTACACTATGCGGTCCTATCAGGTGATACACAGCTTCTCAAAGTCGTGAAGCACCCGGTTTTGAAAGAATTCCCTCAACTGTTAGCTAACTACTGCCGGCTTTACATTGAGTTAGCGACTGATGGGTTTCCTCATCTGCTCGTACGCTTTCTGCATTATTCTAGCCTTATGACCGTTGACAGATCGGAAACTCTGGCGCCGTTGCTGCCAGGGAAGGTTCTCGTGAGTTTGATCTTACTATCTCTCAAATTTACAGGTACACGGTCTCAAGAGGACCACGAAGATTTCGAGTCTCTTATCGATAATATGGATCAAAAGTATTGCAGCGAGTTTATTCGGCAGGTATTTGATTTGCTCAGCCCTGGTACGCCTTCGCATTTATTAGGCTTCGATGTACAGACGGAGGATTCTGAAATTCAAATAAATTTGTTGAATTTGCTCCAAAAGCTACTGACATTTGATGCATCTAGCATTGAAAGCGCCCATATCGATATTTTGACTGGCCTTATTGGGGATCATGTTGTATCTGATGATACCTTCGGAATTCAGGACACTCTTCTGAGCCTCATATCGGAAGTGCTTGACTTGGAGGTTCCTGTAGGCATCAAGGATGAGCTTATTTCCTCACTTGAAAAGATAGTGTCCAAGGGAGGGTTACCAGCGTTCGAAGCTCTACAGGGTGTCTTTTCAGAGAGCTGTGAGCGGAAGCTTCTGCTAGAGCAACTACAAGTGAGCAGGCTCACGGTTGTACTCAGGGATCACCAGAGCTCAGTACTGAGAGTCGTCAGGGGTCTCTCTTCCGAGTTTGTCGCTAGCAACTCAGATATGCTACTTGGCTTACTTTCCAATTCTTTTGACACCTTGCAGCGGGAACTGCAACAAAGCGGGCCTCGATATTGTGATTCTTGGCTTCAGCTGATTACCCAACTCACGATCCGCCTGGCCTCAAGTGAGCCGTTTGAGGCTGACCCGAAATTTCATGAGCTGCTGAAGTTGCAAGTTGAATCTCTCATTCGTGCTATTTCGAAGCAGGCGCCCTCAGCGCCCCGAGTATTCATGGCAGTTCACGCCATGTTGCTAAATATTCTGAACGTACAAGCGCTCATTGAGCTTGGGTCTTCAGCTCGCAACCAAGGTCCGATTGACTTCTCCCGGGAGACCCTGTCGGCGTTGAGTGGCATACCCTACAAGCTTTTCACAGCGGAGGTATCCGAGAATCTACTACGTGCCTCAGTTGCGGCGTTAGAATCTACAGTTACTCAACCACGAGTTGCCAATTCTAAGGGTGTTGAATCCGAAAGAGAATCTGATATTTGTGGCTTGAGCTTCCTTGTCGGAACGATAATTCAGAGTGACATTGAGGTAGCAACTCTTGCTGTCGAGCTGGACGTTGTTGGTCGGCTCATCAATACTTACGACCATTGTCCGCCGCAGCTCGAAAGCTCGCTTGATGAAAGCATCTTGGGAATCTCACATGTTATATTCACTAGTCCCGCGGTCATGGCTGGCTTGATGATCGGGCATTTCATAAATCGAGGCAGCGGCAGAGGCCCAAGTGAGGATGAACACGCTGAGCACGATCTCCACTCTTACTCGGAGCCTGATGCACTCTTGATGAGAAGGCCCAATTTGAACGGGGTTCTAGAAGAAATCTATGGGATGAGGCCGGATGGCTCGGTCGTACCCTTCAGTGAGATCGAGCAACTCGCGCGAAGAACCAAAGTCGACCTCAAAAGGCCAGAATCACTGGATTATTCGAAATACGCTACTCTTCCGATCGAGTGTCAACGGAAAACCATTAACGTGCTCTTAAAATATGTCGAGGAAGGCTTTGCGTCAGATTCCGCGAGCTCCAAGGCGAAAATCAGCATGAAAATTTTGCTAGACTATCTGAGCTTGTCAGGAAAAACGCGTTCCTTGTTGATTTCGGGAAACGACCATTTACTGCAAAAAATCTTCCTTCAATTCGCTGTTAGCAATGATTTCTCTGGTCGAGATGGAGATCGTGGGAGGGGAGACGGGGAGCTCATGCACCTGTTTGTAAACTTGATCGCAAATCTTACTATAAAGAGCAGGGCGGAGCATTTTAATCATAGCACACGCAAGTCTTTGGAGCGGTCCACACGGTTTGTGCTGAAACTGATCAATCACGCTCTCACGAAAAAGGTCCCCGAATTTGTCAAATCCAATCGCCGTTCAGCGGTATCGGTACTCCTTACTTGCGTTGAAGTGATCAGACTAGTGTGGGGAGATTCTAGTACCCTTTTGGCGGGCCTTCCTTCATTGCAGAACGCATCAGGTGAGAAAATTGGTTCTGAGTTGGCTCAGCATAAGTTAATGAAGAATATGCGGGTTGTTGAGAATTTGATCGCAGCATTGTCTCATTTTGATTTCTCTTGGGAAGCCATGGGGAAATTAAAGATGAGCGCTCTACGATTCGTTGATTGTTTGATCTTCCAGGAACTGTTTCAGTATGATGTGCAAGGTGACGAAGCGGTGCAGTCGAAGCCACCGAAAGCAACTGCATCTAACGACCAGTGGGTCGGCAGAGAAAATTCAGAGCCTTCGGTCTCGCGCGACGCTAGATCTCACTCAGATGAGGACGAAGATGTGATGGAGAGTGAATCTGTAGAGGACCGCCGATCCCAGCATCGGCAAAGGGTTGAGGCCTCCCACGGCAATACTTTCCGCAACTCCAGTCTAGGTGAATATGAGTCTAGCAGCTCTGATTCTTTACTTAGTGACGAAAGTGAAGGTTCTTACGATTATGATTCTGAATCTGGCACTTTCACAGAAAGTGACAGCTATACAAGCGAGAGTTATGAGAGCGATCCAGCGGCAGATAGCCCGCTAGACAATGCCGATATCATGCTTGTGTTATCTCAAGATGAAGATGAAGACGCTAGTAGCTTTCACTCATCGGATGAATACGATAGCGAAGGGGATGAGTCAAACGACTCATTTTTTAATGATAACGATGAAGAGCCCTCATCTGACTCTGAGGCCGAAGCAGAATACGAGATAGTCCTTGGTGATACAGCCGAAGATTCGTACACTCGCAGGATGGTGTCAGGGGACCCAAACGAAGGTCGTGTAGCACCCGTTTCTCATGGTGATCACCAATTTGAGCTAGACAACGAGGTTTTACTTCTATACGACGAAAGACGAGAAGAGGATCACGAAGGCCAGCATCACAAAAGTATCCAGGTATCCAGTCGTACCAAATATTTACGCTCAGTCTTCGAGTACACTGATGAGCTTGATCCTTCAGGATCTCAATGCTTTTATGGAGACTTGCGATATCAATACGCCATAAGGGAGAACAGCAACCTTATTTGGGACTCTCTAGCTTTGCCGTTAGACTCTGAGAGGACGGTCAGAAGCATTTTTGATTCGACGACAATAGCGCGGCGCAGTGCACGGGCGAGAAAGGATTCGGAGGATGATCCCTATACGCAAATACTAGACAGCGATGCTGCTCCTCCTCAAGTTATTATAAGACGAAAAGACGAAGATGCACCCCGCTCAAGTTTTTTCCCCCAACTTTTAGCTTTGCTCGCTAGAGTGTGCTTCTCCGATGCGTTTGATCTCGAGCTTGATCTGATCTTGCATTGCATAATCGCTTTGGCGGGTACTTCCACCGGCCGGCAACTGTTTAAGACACTAATCCACATCCTGCTTGAGGCCTCCAGTGGACACATCGATTCTGTCTATGCGTCACTCACCCGAATCGCAGCTTCGGGATCATCCGCAAGGCCAGCTGACGCGCAGCTTTCGCTCAAGGTCAAAGCGTACTCCTCCCCTGCACTTGTATGCTCTAACATCCTGACCCTGCTTGAAATGCTATTCAGCGCCGATTTCATCGTCGAGAATCCACGATTTTTGTGGAACAATGGCAACAACCAAGTTTGCGAATTTGACGGTTATGAGCTTTTTTACCTTGACACCATATCCTCTATGGCCAAAAAACTTCTCGAAAAGCAGGGAGCTGAGATTCTAGGAATGGTCTCTAACCCAGTAATATCTGGAAACAGAAGACTTCTCGAACTCGCCTCTAGCTTTCTCGACAGCATCACTACAGCAAGTAGCGATACTTGGGACCCCACAGCGCCCGGCGACTACACGGATGAAGAACTTCAAGACGAAGATGACTCGGATTACGAAAGGATTAAGTTGAGCATCGATGAACACAAAACATCGAAACTTCTAAGCGTTCTTAGCTCTAGAGAATGCAACTTCAGGGTCTTTAGCAGCGTTGTGAAAATTTTGAAGAAGCACATCGATTCTCGTGTTCTTATCGAGCCACTTGTCAAAGAAATTAGGAGAGCAAAGCATTTGCTTATCATGGAAGGGCGAAAAGTGCTTGAAGGCCAAAACAATGTATCGGGAGAAGCTGAACTGAAAGGTCAACACGATTTCCTCGAAGCTCAGTTGCAATTCCTGCGGCTGCTCAATGTGGTAGGCTCAATATTTGTCGGAGAGAAATGTCTTCACGTATTTCAAAAGGTCGATCTGCCGCCTCTGTGGACGAAAATTTTCGCTGTTATCGAGTATGTTCATCAAATGGAGGGGCTAGTGCCACAACTCATGTTGTCGCTTCTTGAAGTCGTGACACTTCCAGCCGACATAGTTTTTCGCGAGTACGACTCTTTAAGTGGTCAGGCCGACAGATCCGAGCGACTTTACTCAAAATTTATCGGCAACTTGACCAATACTTTACAGACGTGCATGCCCAAATACGGGAGTATTGTGAACGAACTGATTCGCGTCAAACCAAAGCTTCTGGGTGGACCTTTGGGGGCCATGGCGCTTCGTTTCAAGATAGTTGACTTCAAGAACAAATGCGACTGGTTGAGTCAGGAGATTTATTACTATCAAAACGAGCGTTATGCTGAAGAACGCCGTACGTTCATCATTAACCGGGGTAGTGTTTTCAATGACTCACTCTCGCTTATATCGGGCCTGAAGGGTGAAGAACTTCTCTACCCTTTTAATATCGAATTCGAAAACGAGCCAGGTGTTGATGAGGGAGGTGTGATGAGAGAGTGGTTCGAGATTTTAAGTCGCGAGATCCTGAACCCACTTTATGGGCTATTCTGCCCAACAAGTCCGGGCTCATCGATCTACCAAATTCGCCCGCCTCTGGAAGGGGTTCAGGAGCAGGAACGGATCTTCAGGTTTGTTGGCCGTGTCATAGGAAGAGCTGTCTATGATCAATATACCGTGGGTCTCTACTTCAGCAGAGTGGTCTACAAATACTTCCTTGGAGATCCCATTACTTTAGCGGATATGGAGAGCTTTGACGAAAGCTATTACAAAAGCCTCCGGTGGATGCTTGAAAACGACATAACAGACGTGTTTTATGAGAACTTTAGTGTCGAGCTCGACAATTACGGTACTAAGGAGGTCGAAGATCTTATTCCTAACGGACGGAATATATCTGTAGATGAATCGAACAAACATGATTATGTCCAGAAGATTGTGGAGTTCAAACTGATTACCTGCGTAAAGGGGCCACTAGATGCTATGAAGCAGGGGTTTTACGACGTTTTACTCAAACCCTGGGTGAAGACCTTCAATGATCAGGAGCTTGAGTTGCTAATTTGCGGTCTTCCCTATATTGACATCGACGATTGGCATGCTAATACACAATACGAAGGATACAACGCTGGATCAAAGCAGGTTCGTTGGTTTTGGCTCGTGGTGCGATCATTTTCGCCAGAACTGCGAGCAAAGCTTCTACAATTCTCGACAGGAACATCTAGAGTTCCGGCTCAAGGTTTCGGGCATCTCGAAAGCAATACTGACTCTGGCAAATTCATTATAAGTCGAGAGAAGGGAAACAAAGACCGTCTACCATCTGCTCACACCTGCATGAACCAGTTATGCATCCCCGAGTACGATTCGTTTGGGAAACTTCGCAAGCTGCTTTTGAAGGCCATCACCGAAGGAAATGAAGGCTTTGGCTTCATTTAAAGCGATGCCTATCAGACAAGGGCTACGTAGCTAGACATAGTGAGCTGTCGAATTTCAGTCGTTTTATTCAATTGTATATAGTTCATGTTCGACCGTTCCTTTTATCTTTGGCAGCGAGTTTATTAAGCTTTTTGCTGCCTTCATTGCCTTTTAAAAATGTCAGACTGTCAGTTGGTGAGCGCTGCTAATCGCGCCTTTTTTACTTAAGATGCATTAAAATTTGTTGCGATTAGGATTCATCTCTGCACGAAGACACTCATCTAATCTCAGGTTGTCAAACTAACACTTCTGAGGGCGATTGGTGTAGTTGGTTATCACGTGCGCTTAGCATGCGCGAGGTCACCGGTTCGACTCCGGTATCGTCCATTTTTTTACTCATGGTTTTGTGAAGTACCACTGAGAATGGAAACATCACGCTCCTAGTGAGACTCGACAAGATTCTCTCCTTTGACGACACAACCACATGTGTTTTTGTGAGAAATAAAAAATAGTAATATGGTAATATGTATATTGATTTCAGGGCCTATTGGTATACATGCTCAAGCAACACTCGAATAGTTCACGCTTCTAGTCCAAGTTGTGGACCATGCAATCGTACCGGATGAACCAGTGTCATTATTGTTAAGCTTCCGACGTTGGATCAAACCTTGACCAATCTCACCAGCATTATCAAGGATTCCGGCATCCATTCCACTACCTGCTGCAGCTGGCGCAACAATAAGAATGACATATAGCACAAGGATCGAGAAGTACAGAACCGCGTACTTCTTGACCATTCTTCTACGCAAGGCCTCTTGTTTGACCGAGAAGATAGGTGGACGGATTTGCTGCGAGGGTGAAAGCCAGAAGAGCAGCATAGAGTGCCATTTGTCGATCTTTGGAATAATTAGCAACGGCAAATGCAAGAACAAAATGAGGTGCCCAAGAAGGAAGTCACCGGCAAACATCTCATTCTCCACCAGCTTCACAACAAACTCACGAGCAGGTTGGGTCCAAGCCATCCAGCCGAGGTGGCTTCCGTACCACTTACCGCTCCACCATGCCCGATTAGAGTTGTCAGCTCGGAATTCTCGGGTGAGCATGAAGGCCACGAAAATCTTGCAAAGGAATCGCTGAAACAGTATACAAGCAATGGTACCGAGCAGGGCGCGTCTAAAGTCCCAATCTTCGAAGAACCACATAACCTCGAAGAAAGCCAACTGAATAATTACGCCAATAGCATGAGAGATAGCGGCAGTAACTGAAGCAGTTCTCTTGCAGCACAACGCGGTCAGCGGACCACAGAAGCAGGCTACCATACCCATGAAGAATACAACTCCCGCGTTGACCACTATAGGGCCCAAAGCACAGATGATTACACGCAAGATTGCGTTTGCAGGACCAATGGTGAGATCGGGATTATTTTTCTGCAAGACTCCTGTTTGGGCATTGATGAAGAGGAACGGAATAAAGGCGAGACCGAACATGATAAGGGGGATGAAAACCTCAGTGAGGAACGCGGAAAGGAAGCCAATACGGTTTGAGTCCCCTGTCGCGCGCTCACTGACATCTCCAAGCAATTTACGCTTGTAGCCTGTGACACGAGTACGGGTCAGCCTTACGTACCCAATCCAGGAGTTGGAATGCCATTTTCCATTGCCTCGCGTCAGCCAACGAATGAAGTCACGATAATCAATCATGAAGTCTTGCCATGCGAACTGATGTGGGTTATACAAGAACGGTGAGACCATCATTGCAAGAAGAGTGAGCCAGAACCACAGCAGAGATGCACGCCACATTGAAATTGTTCCGAACAGGAGCATTAGGATTGAACGGCTACCGAGATAAATCGAGTCGCTGCTGAAGCGAGAGAAAAGCACGCTGAAAGGGATTCGAGCCGTACCTACACCACGACCCGTGGCAATGTAACGCGCACCACCAAAGCTCAAGTTCGTGACGAGTGAGGATGCATAAACCTGGCAGACAAAGACTTCAAACATTGGGGACAACGATGCAAAGTGCTTCGCGAATCGCTGAACGGCTCGCCAAAGACCACGCTCACAAAGTTCCTGCACAACTAGAGGGACGAATGCAATGAAGAACACGATGAAGATGGAGAGAACGCAACGATCGATCCAGTTTTTAACAGGCTGCAGCATGTAGCATCCCAGTGGCCAATGAGTATCGGTCTGAGGCTTATTCTTATCATAGAGACAAGTGATGGCTTCCGAGCTCAGGGCGCCAATGTTCATGATAGATACCATAAACATTTGCACCGAGATGATAATGAACATATTGTTGATGTGGAACCCAGGGTGTGCATAGAAGAACGACAAAAAGCGATCAAGTGGCAACTGCGTGCCCAGGTAGTAGTACTCACGACTCAACATCTGCTCACCCATACCGGTTCCGATCTTAGTCGTGAAGTTAAGGATGGAGCTGAACCCGAGATCGCGACCTTTACCACATTGGAAATACTCACAGTGCTTAATTCGACCACCACGCATCATGGCGTTCATACCTGCATAGATATCTTCGTTCAGATGCAAACCCTTCTGAGCCTTTGAAACACCTCCGCGCGTCGTCATGAAAATTGCATTCAGGAAATCAGGATGGCCATAGTGAAGCTTGGCGCCCACTTGGGCAAGAGTTCGAGCGAACAATGTGCCAAACGTTTGTTCCTTGCCCGCAGCTACGTCGCCAAGAACACCCACATTTTCACTGAAAATATACTCACGAGCACCAACAATGGCTACAGGGTGGTGATCGGCCATAGGGGCATCAATTCCCGGTGTATAGGGGTTGCCGACATCCATGTTGAGCTCTTCAAACTCTGCCAAAACTGACCGCACCTTCAAGCACTCCTCCAGATAGTTATCCTGGTTGGCATCAATCAGCTGTAGGTACTCACCTCTGTAAAAGATTAGAGCGTGGTTTTGATTGTCAGATTTACCATCACCAAGAATTGGGTTGCCAGAAAGCTGAACTCTGAATTTAGGACGGCGGCGCCCATTTTCCATGATCTCGCAGTGCCCATCTATCAGGGCACTGTAAACGCGGGGCTCTTCGTCCTCATTAGCGGGTGGCTCCTCATCAAGATATGCGATTTGTAGATCGGGATAAGCACGCAGCAAGAATTCGGCGTTCTCCATCTCATCCGGGCGGAACTTGGCAAAACGCTGCATGGAGATCACAAATCTGAACTTACGGCGAGCCATACGTTCGAGCTCCATTTCAAGTCGCTCCGTGTTTCCTCCGAACATCTGCACGACCTCAGGATTCTCAACACGATACAATAGCTTGATTGCTCGGGAATAGTTCATAAAACCGCTAACGGTACGATAGAGGGTTTGTGAACGTAGAGAGGCCCAAATACGAGTGCGCAGAGTATACTCCGGTGCCGCGGATTTGAATCCAATGCAGTAGAAGGGTAAGTCATCCATTTTGCTCTTGACAGCAGTTTCATCCTCGTCTTTTTCAGCAAGTCCTGGTGTTGTTGCATTTCCGTTCTCGTCGTAGTTCGACTCCTCGGCAAGGATTTTGGTGTCCTTCACGAAGCACTCCCACTCAACCGGATGGAGCTGCTTGAGATACTCAAGCAACGTAACCCTGGTGTACTGATCCTCCTCTCGAATGATCTCACGCAAACTCAACAGGATCTTTTCACTGTAATGCGGAACAAGAACTGTGAAAGTAGGCATGTTGTCCACCGGCAACGGCTCAGGCATGGGTGTAGAAAGAGACTGTGCGAAGAAAGAGATACGCCGCTCTGCCTCAGAGTTCGGAGGGAAAAATTCAGAGGTGACCTGGTTATCGTCTTGAGCTACGAAAAATGTGGGAGCGCGCAATGTTCGTTTGCCCTCAACCTCACTTGGAACCTGGTGGTAGAGCAACATTTGGACATGATCAATGGCAAGCAAATGCTCACGATACATAGAGATCACGATTGCATTCCAGATTTGGCTGATGAGGACCTTTGGCTTGTACTTGATCTCCATGTCGTTCGTGGCCAGAACCTTGGAGTAGATACGCTTCGGGAGCCTTGAAAAGATGTTACGCCAGGGAGTCCAGATCGAAATACCCAGGTAGAAAGACCTGCCAACGCTGAAGACAGTATTGACAATAATGTACCAAAGATAGGTGTCCAGGAAGAACAGACACAGATCTGTGGCATACATGACACCTAGCAAAATCTGGGGCTGAACCTTACACAGAGTGTCTTCTTTTCCAGTGCCAAACCACTTTTCTCCAATACAGCGCATCTTCATGTTGCCCAAGTCGTGAATAGGATCACGGATAGAGAGAATGAGGAAGAAGTAGGATTCCGACAGCTTGGCGCCGAAAACGACAAGCCACACGATGTACGAGAGCCACATGTCAACGCCCTTGAGGGGCGCGTAATTAGCGGTGAAAGTTTGCGACGAGACGTAACGACGGGTACTCTTGGCAAGGTAGGACTTGAAAAGACCACCAAGTGGCATAATGGAGAAAAAGAGGAACGTGAAGAGTGCGATGAGAAATCCGACGATACCCACAGCGAGGCCACTGTCCGAACGACGAAATCCAACGTAACCAAGCACATAGATTGGAGTGATGAGATTGACGCACAAGATGATGATGAGGAAGGTCATACGTCTAGAGAGTCGTTGAGCTCCTGCCCACTCTCTAGGAACGAATGCATACTCAGAGATGGTGGCTAGTATCTGGATGAAGGTGGCTATGACGCCTCCAATAGCGCAAACTGACCAGGCCGTTGAGCCCAGTGGCTTGTAATCAGACAGGTAATTCCAGTCTTTAGTGTACAGGCTGGGTGAGTTGTAGGCGGCATAGAACCAGTAAGACACAATGTGGATGACCCAAATTCTATTGAAGTTGGTCGCCATGTGAAACCAAGAACGGGTTTCTTTGTATGTCTTGAAAAAGACCTTATCCCACACAACATCCCCGAGTCGGAAATAACGCTCAGACTGCGGAACATCGATCATACGTGTACCGTCTTCGAAGCAAATACGCTCAATGCCATCGGGGTACCAGAAGAGCTGATTAACATCATCATAGCCAATAACCCGGTTGTGGTCACGCTCACGCTTGACGTAATGACCGTTGTGAATTTCGTATACCTGACCTCGGATAAACTTGTACAGTGGAGTTACAACTCGGTTGAGATAATCCCCCTCAGGTACCGGCTCAGTACGGCTCTGGCACTCAGGCGACATGAAGTAATCATCTGCAGTCTTGTAAATGAAACAAAGAAGCTCTGGTGTGAACCGGACCTGGTTCGCCTCGCCCCATACAAGGAGGTATAGTGCAATCTGGCGGACGCGTTCCTGTTGGGACAGCGCATTCATCTTCGACTTCCAGCGGTACTCCCCAGCTTCGAGAGAAAGGTCTCCCTCGAGCTCTTCGAGCGTCCGCTGCTGGTCTGAAGGTTCAGGCCCAGTGTATTCCGGAGCGTCTTCGCCCCTCTTCTTGCGAAGCTTTCGCGACTTCTTTCGCGCCTTACGGATGTTCTTGGGGGTTTTGCCAAGTTTCATGTTGCGGAACCCAATGTCATCGTCGATATCTATCTGAGCTGCGAAATACCACTTGCGATAGTTAGCATGATCACCGCCGATGTAGTCCGCGTGCAAGCTGAGCAGGGCCTGATTAGGTGTCATGCGAGATGCGCGAGAGTCCAGCATAGTAAGGAAGTGATCGTACATGTTTCGCATCGAGTCACGCTGGAAACCGAATTTGTTAGCAAGATCGATAAAGATATCTTCGATTTGCTCCTTCGAGATGGGGACCTGATTCTGCACCGTCCAAGCTGGATAAGGCTCATGGAAGCGAGGCATGCCATCCCCGGTCCCATTAATACCATCACCGTAGAATGGAGTTGAAGTGCCTGAGCGCATCCCGCCGTACTGTTGGGAATACGAGGAGGCATCATAGTCGCCGCCATAGTCGGTTCCACCTTGCATATAGGATCCTTGGTCGTAATAGTCGCCACCAGTTCGCATCGTGAAGTCCGAGAATGCTTCACTGGCGCCGTCGTTCACGTACATTCCACGCGGTTGAGGTAGGCCTCCAACATTCGTGCCTAGCGAGCTCTGATAGGGATCCTGCGCAGCTGCCGCGTAATGATCATATGCGGGCTGCTGGCCCATCGGCTGACCCATTGGGTTCTGCTGAGCGTACTCGTAATCCCCGGCATAGTATGGCTGGCCTTGATCCGCGTAATAGTACTGCTCGTCAGTACCGGCCATGTCCTCGTATCCCGGCTGACCACCGTAGCCGCCAGCACCCTGGTGAGGTGGTGGCGGCGGTGCGCCGGCTCCGCCACTGCCGTAATCATACTGGTTCGACATGATGTGGCAGGAAAGAGTTGCACTGGTTCACGGAAAAAGCGATTATATTTATTTGACGCGGTGGGTGCTGGGTTTTAATTAGATTCCTGCCCGCCGCGTCCCGGTCAGGGCCAAGGGGTGCGCCAGCCCGTGCCGCGCTGCACGTCTTTCGTGTAGCTAATGGATTTGCTGCGTCAGCACCCACCCTATCTCAAGCTGGGGGTGCCATTTCGATGCAGGCGTAGGGATCGGGTGGGGTAAGGGGTGGGCCTCATCAGCCTACGAACCTTATGCATCATACGTAAAAATGTGCAGAATATATGGGCAGGGCGCAGAGCAATGTGCCTCGTGCGCCTGTCACAGCCTTTGTGGGTTTTAAGGCTTAGGCCCCTCATCTTGATATGTTCGAGGTTGCCGATGCACAAAATCGGACCTGCACTTTCGTTGCAATCCGGAAGATCAGATTACTCGCTTGGACATGAGGGGCTACGACTTGTACAAATTATCGAGCGGTCATCTTTGTGTAGAGAGCTAGCAGATCATCAATATGCCTCCACCTGCTCGAACCAGTCATTCCCCCTTTTCTCCCGTTGCAGCGCCTTGGGCTAAGGTTGACAGGCTCGCTGGCCGCCTGTGTCCTTCCGGTCTTGTGGTTCGGGTTGGGTTGCCCACAAATCTTCCTCATACGCGCTTACGCGTCATAAGTCATAAGTCTCAAAATTGCATATTGATAAAGTGTGTAGATAGCTACAGCCCCCAAATACACCCGAAACGACTGTTCGAAAATGCTTAGAATCTCAAACCAACTGCCTACATGTCGGTCTTCGTGATAATTTGAGTCCGGCAACTTCTGCCCCGTCCAAGCATTGGGTAGGGCGCGGGTTTTTTCAGTGGCAAGATTCAAATTTTCGCGATCTGAGTTCGGTAGAGACATAGAACACAGGAGGCGCGCTAAGACTATCATGGATCTTGCTCACGTGTGGCGCCATCCGTTACAAGGGGTGTGTCCCGGTGGGCGCCGCTCGACCGAGCGCGCTCCATCCTCCCCTCTCCGATGAAGGAGAATAACCCTGGCATCCACACCAGCTCCAGGAGTAAAGCAAATCACAAGAGTACGGACCCATGAGGGTGAAGCACGCTAAAAAGCTACTGAACCCCCTCGTTGGCCGCGCGCGAATATGTTTACACTGTATGACCGATCTTGCTTTCGCCTCAATATCGGCTATTTAATGTTAAGTTAGTAGTTGGCTTACCAGTAAATAAATCAGATGCTACGTAGTTCTACCTATCGACGTTTTCCATACCAGTTTACGAGGAATGTGTTCCGGACAATCTCGCACAAAGACCCTACGCTTGGCTCCTCCTACGCGTCGTTATACATAGTCTCAGTTGCGCTTTCCACGCCTGAGGCCCGCTGGCAAGTACCCTGGGACCACCTCTTCTCGCGGTGAGATTGGTGAATGTAAATTAACTGCGTTAAGGGTCTCGAGCCCTGGCACGACTCCTCTATTCGAACCTTCCTTCCTTCGCCAGTAAGCTTGAATCATTGTGTGTCTTATTATGTCATCGATGGTTGAATGAAGAAGTTTGTAAACAAGTGATGTATACATTGGAAATGCCAAATGCCAACCGAAATTCATGGAGAGTATCACTGGACTGTCGGCATTTGGAGCAAGACGCAAAACGCTGTATCACTAGCCTTGAAATATACTTAATGAGTCGGCCTGTCCTCAGTATTGGACCCAACGGTGATTTAGTGTCCCTCGTTTTAATCGCCCCTTCTGCACGTGAGGTTCTAATTATAGTCAGCTCAACGCGGCGCGTTGTTTGCAGGGCTCGGGTTGTGTGTTTACAAAGCAGAGCATCGTTTCTAATATATACCCCTCGTAGCGCAATCTTTCAGTCTATAATTACTCTTTTGTCCAGAACGTCAATCTTTCTGAGTTTACCCCTCTTGGCAAAATTTTAATTCTCAAATGAAGTTCTCGGTCCTCTCGAGTATTGCCGCCCTTGCCGCTGTCGTAAGGGCTGATGATCTGCCGACCATCGAAGTTATTGGCCGCCAGTTCTTCTTTTCCAACAATGGTAGCCAGTTCTACATAAAAGGCGTGGCTTACCAGTCTAACTCCGTTGTTAACCAGTCAGGATCATCCTTTAATGACCCTCTGGCCGACTCATCTTCAGTGAAGCGCGATATTCCTTACCTGCAGAAACTGTCTACGAACACTGTCCGTGTTTATGCCGTGAACTCTACGGAGGACCACACTGAGGCCATGAAGGATCTGAACGATGCAGGCATTTATGTGCTGGCTGACCTTAGCGAGCCTGGTCTTTCTATCAAGAGCGACGACCCTGAGTGGACCACTGAGCTCTTTAACCGCTATGTCTCTGTCGTTGATGCCTTTGCCAACTACTCAAATGTGCTTGGCTTCATTGCCGGCAATGAGGTCATCAACGGAGCCAACAGCTCCAATGCCGCTCCTTTCGTGAAGGCTGCCATTCGTGATGTTAAGGCTTACATCAAGCAGAAGAAGTATCGTAGCATTCCGGTCGGCTACTCGTCTACCGATGCTCAGTCCGTGCGTGTTGCCCAGGCAGACTACTTTGCCTGCGGAGATGACTCTGAGCGCGCTGACTTCTTCGCCACGAACATTTACGAGTGGTGTGGTGACGCCACCTTCGAGAGCTCGGGCTACGCTGATCGTACCAAGGAAATGTCCAACATGACTATTCCAGTCTTCTTCTCTGAGTATGGTTGCAACCGTGTGAAGCCCAGAAAGTTTGGTGATACCAAGGCACTCTACTCCAGCAACATGACGGGCGTCTGGTCTGGCGGAATTGTCTACGAATACTTCCAAGAGACCAATGACTATGGTCTTGTGTCCGTGAGTGGCAGCTCTGTCTCCACGCGCGATGACTTCAACTACCTGTCGTCGGCTCTCGCCGCTGTTTCCCCGTCTTCTGCTAGTGCTAAGGATGCCTCAGCATCTACCTCGCAGATGAAATGCCCCCCTACTGACGAGCCTCAGTGGCACGCAGCCACCAGTCTCCCTGCTACTCCTAACGCGGATGTTTGCGAGTGCTTGGACAACTCGTTCGCTTGTCAGGTTGCCTCCAACGTGGATGAGGATGACTATCAGGATCTTTTCAGCTACGTCTGTGGCACGGATAGCAGTCTTTGCGCTGCCATCAACGCCAACGGAACCTCGGGTGTGTATGGCTCGTTCGCTGCCTGCTCTCCCAAGCAGAAGCTCAACTACGTCCTCAACGCCTACTATGAGAGCAACTCAAAGTCTTCATCGGCATGCGACTTCAAGGGATCTGCGACTGTCAAGTCTGATGCATCGACAGCTTCCGCTTGTTCGAACTACTTCAAGGAAGCTGGCTCTGCGGGCACCGGCGTTGTTTCCGCTGGTACCTCTGTGAACGTCGGCACATCCGTGGTTGGTGCCCAGGCCACAGGCCAAAGCAGTGACTCTTCTGCCTCCTCGGGCTCTTCTGCCTCCTCTGGCTCTTCCGGCTCTTCGTCGAAGTCCAGCTCGGCATCCTCGTCGGCGACAACGTCAAAGACTAAGAATGCTGCTCCCAGTCAGGGCAACGTTGGCATCGCCGCTGGCGTCCTTGGTGGTGCCATGGCGGCTGTACTTGGCTTCTTGTAATAACAGCGATCGCCGCGCACTGTACTGAGAATATTCTGGGACATGTGCATAATTTTTGAGGCTGGGCCACGTAAATATCATTTCATCTACATTGTTTATACAATCAGTATGCCCTTGTAGCAGCCTGCTTGGCTTAGAACTTACCAAAACTAACTCGCGATAAATCACCAGAAGGTTCCGCTATCCGCGCCGGGTACCCTTCAACATTTGTTGGAAGTGACCATTACTTTTATAGCGCACCAAGTCGTTCCTCTGGAAAACTGAGCTGGAAAACTGAGCTGCTTCGATAGGACCTCTCGACACTTACTAAATATGTGTAGTCACCTTAGCCAGTCGTTCGCGTTGTCATACAGAAGTTCATGGTCTGTTTAAACAACTCTTCCGCAATGTAAAGGTGTGCAGCGCGGATCGTAGGGTCAAATGGACGCATGACTGCATGAGCATGCACTGAAGGCATTGTAATAGCGGCAGGTCACTAGACAGCTAGAATTGGGGCTTTAAAGATAAAATTGGCTGAAAGTTCTTTAAATGTATTTAATACGAGTATCTGAACTCGCAAGCAGCTTTAAACTGTAGAGCTAGCAGTACTTTTGTGTTGTTCTTAATTCGACCCCGGATAAGAGAGAGCCTTAGCAGTTGGGCTTATCGAACGAGAGCTGGTTGACGCCGTAAGCGGCGAAGGCCGAGGAGAACGAGCCTTCGACTCCGTTCAGTACCGAGGTCAGAGAGTCTACCTTGCCGCAGTCATTCGCAAGAGCACTGATGAGGCCATTGACGAAGCCCTCTGCCGGCGCGCCGATGCCCTGAAGATCGTTCGAGACAATCTGGCCAGCTCCCACAGCCGAGAAGTCCCCTGCCTTCTGAGTCAATGAGGCCAGAAGAGCTGAAACCTCGGTAGCAACGGGTATGATGTTGCTAGGCTGAATCTCAGAGTCCTGGATGGAAGAGGCATCCTGCGACACCACGGCCACAGCGTTGCTGAGAGTGGGAAAGTACCCCTGAATAGCCAAGGCCGCGAACAGACCATCCTGGGAGCTCCAGTTGTCGACCCTACCCTTCAGCTCAGAGGCTGCAGAGGACAGCTGAGAGAGGTCGCCGTTGAAGTCTGCCGAAGCGGCCGTGAGAAGCAGAGCAAGAGAGAGAAGTTGCATGTTGAGAAGATTGTTGATGCGAGAACGGGATCGCTTTTCGATGTTTATATAGTGCTCAAGGAGGTGCAGAGGTGCAGTCTTTAATGCGGAGCAACTTCACGCATGAAGCCATTACCCCTCATACGAGACGACATGGGCAGGACTCAATGCATGGGAAGGGTACTGGCTGTGGGGGGTTCCCCGTAACAATCAGGGCAAATTGGTGATAGAGAGGTTGAGTCCCTAGTCAGTACCGTGTGGCGAGTGCCAGGTCACATCGAGTAAACACCTCATGCGGGATAGAGGGGAGAGGGGTTTTTTTCATTTGCCGATCATATATGGGAGGCAACCTGAGCGCCGTCTAGATATGGAACTGAACCCCCCTAAAACTTGAAATGAAAGCCACTTGGTGAGGATACCTGTGAATTGTCGTCATCCCGCGAAATCATTTTCGAAAGCATATCGACAACTTCTCAGTGACTTCAGTATTTCGACCCCAGAAAACTACATAAGGCCGCCCCAGCACGTAGGTACAAGCTCGGGCAAGGGTGATTTCGAACCCCGCTCGCTTCGATTAGATAAGTCGCCATCGTCTCTTGTGGACGCAATAGATGCACCCAAGACTTGTACAGATCATTCACAATCTTGCGTATGCTCGGGCGTACGCAGCGACTCAGCGATAGCTATCTCTTTTGTGGTGATTTTGTGCGAAAGATCACCCGATTACAATGCTTACTCATACCCCTCGCATCTTGGTGGTTGGGGGATCGGTCAATTGGCGGGAAATAGCTGCACCACGCTGGAGTCATCGTGACGGAGAATTCATCGCCCGGCTCCTGTTGCAGCCTTTCAGCGATTACAGGAAAACCTGGGAAAGGTTTCCACCTCTTCCGCTGTTAGTGACGCCTCGACAGGACACAGGCACACGAGCCTAATAATCAAAGGACAATACAATCAGAAGCTCGCTCCCTGACCAGTCGTTGAGTTCTTGGTCCCCTCATTTTCCTCGCCGGCTTTGAAGTCGCTGATTTAGAGATTTTATGTTTGATAAAGGATGTAGTCTACCTGCCTCTGACTTTCAGTGAGTTCAATGCGTCATCACCCACCCTGCCCTCGGCGGCAACGCCGCCCGATGCTGAAGATCGTCATGTCAATCTAATGAGTTCTGTGTAGACAAATCGCTGCGTTCAGCTACCAGTCTGGTACCTACGCAGGTTACTGTGTCGGGCGTGCTTCTAGGCGCTCAAAGCAGCTCCCAAAGTAGGATGTATAAGATAAATTTCGGAGTGCGGCCTCTAAAATGGTAGGAGTAATCGTTAAAATATCAAAAGACTAATTAAAAATAATTAATTACTCTGAAAATACAAATATTAGCGAAACTATTATTAGCTCACGTAAAGGGATCTTACATGAGAAGGCCAATGGCAGCAACGGCGGCAACGGGGACACCGACCTTAGCAAGGGAGGCGCCGTTGGCAATGGCAGGGAGGCTGGTGGTGGCCTTGGCGCTAGCGGTGGGCTTAGCGACCTCGGTGCAGCCGCAGTCCTCGGTCTCAGTGGCGACCTTGGTGTTGGTCACGGTGGCGTTGCCGGTGCCGTTGTGGGCAGCAGCGACCGAGGTGGCCTTGGGGGCAGCCGAAGAGGCAGCAGCCGCAGCACCGCTGGTCTTAGCGGGGGCAGAAGAGCCAGCGGCAGCAGAGGACGCAGCACCAGCCTTGCCGTCGCACGACGGGAGAGTGGTGAAGGAAACGTCGTTGGCGCTGTAGGCAGCGTTGGCAGACTTGAAGCCACCAGCGATCTGGGCCAGAGCAGAGGTGAGATCAGGGATCTTCTGGCAGTCAGAGCCAACGGCCTTGGCGAGGCTGCCAATGACGTCAGCGGCAGGGGAGCCAAGGGCCTCAAGGTCGTTCTTGACAATGGTACCGGCACCGACGGCGGCGAACTCCGAAGCCTTCGAGGTGAGGTCGTCAAGAAGCTTGACAACACCGCCGACGAAGCTGTTGATCTCGTCCGGCTTGATGTCGGAGTTGGAGATGGAGCCAGCACCCTGCGAGAGAGCCTTGACAGCGCTCTCAAGAGTCGGGAAGTAGGCCTGGATGCCGAGGGCACCCTGGAGACCGGCGCCGCTGTTCCAGCCAGCCACGCTGCCAGCGAGAACGCTGGCATCAGAGCTGACGGCAGCGAGGTTGCCGCTGAAGTCGGCGCTGACGGTTTGCAAAAGAAGGGCTGCAGTGAGAGTGAAGAGGCTCATAGTGGATCTGGTGGATTTGTGATGAACAGAGATGGGAAACGGCTCGCTTTAAATGCTCTGGGTACCCCGCAGTTTCTGTAAGCCAGCCCAGATTGGCATTCAGTTTTGTTGTGCATATGCGGGAGCCATGCAGGGGTTAGGCAATAAGAGTCAAATAAATGTGGAATTCTGGGCCAAGATGGACTCACGTGAGATAACCATCTAGATTTGTACACAGCGCCATTATCCTTCAATACGTCAAGTCTTCGAGGACGAAGCTAGTATTTATTCAAAGCGCCCGCACAAGGAGACCTCATGCTGAAAGCTCGAGTGCTGTACGATATTCCTCGAGTCTTTCCCAAATTAACCCGTGCATCGGACCCGAATATCTCCCCCAACCCGAATTATTATGTTATGGTTTGCTATCTCCAATTTCACTCAGGAGGCACGCCAAAAAAGTAGGGCCTCGGTGAATTTTGATTTTTTCACGCGCCGAGCCGGGATAAATCCGGATGTTCTAAAAATATCCGGGCGTTTGAGTCTTTACGTCAACAATGCCCCTTACACTCGACTCCGAGTTCGCGACGCCTATATCCATATTATTACTGCTTGTACGGCTCTCAGGTCCTTTGAGTTGCCACTCGCCCCCCACACTGTGGGTTACGAGGGGTCGGTCGCCCTCTCTTTACTAACTTGACAGATACTATGCAGGGTTCACGACGTGCATAGCTGCCCGATTTAGGTGGTTTATGTAATCGTTCAGGCCACATACCCTGGAATGTGTCTGCAGGCGCGACGCCTCCACTCTTCCCCCCCCCCCCCCCCCCACGCGCGTCGTGCAGCTGTCTCAGTGATCGCGGTGGATATAGCAAGGAGAATAAGCGCGCGGAATGTAGGACCGGATCGGCTCTAGCCCACGACACCTCTTTGGTGGGCTCAAATCAAGCCCTACGCTATATTTGGCCACTTTACAACCTGTGGGCAGTGGCTAGCGGACGATCCTTTTCCACGAAAAGCCGCTCATCGTCCACGATGCATGGTATACGCGTGGTTTACTCGCGCCGATAGCGGTTCCGCACCCCTTGGTCCTGTGTGAGCCCCCCTCTACTTGGTATCGGTGGTTTTTGCACCCATCAAACCAGGCATATGGCATCGTGTGCACTTGTAGTCGAGCCTAGCTGCTCCGCCACTTTCGGTTGTTGTTTGTATCGGAGCAATTACAGTGTACAGAACCTGCCGCATATACTTTAGATTTATTTCGCCTACTTGATCATACATACTCTCAGGCTTATGCGCCCCAGGCGGGTGCTCTGAAGATGGGCATTCCATCTGGGCGCCACTCTCCTCGACTTTGTGCCCTTTAATGCCGCATACGATGCTGCTGTTCTCTCTTGCATACCGCTGCAATTCCAGTGAAGCATAAATTTTCCCTCCGCCAGTACGCCACCAAGCCTTCCTTGTGGTGTTTTGTTCGGTGTGAAAGTCGCGCAAACGTGCGACTGCCTCCCTGCGCTGATGTCAAGTTAAGCCAGGTAAGGGTGATTCCGCGCCGCTTGTAAGAAGAGGAGACTTCCCTTCTACTCCGAACGGCCTACTGCAAGCTCTTCACGCCTGGCTTCCATCAAATTTCGCGCGTATCGGCGCTAGACATTTGATCGATACTGAGTTGTATTTATATTTTCGGCGACTTCGCAACCTATTTGCGGCTTTGCTTTGTTCTACGTATAACTACCACTGACAATTCACAGCAATCTTGTCCCGTTATGCACTAACGCGCCATGTATTTCGTTTTCGCTACCCTATACAGCCATCTTCGTTGACACAGAACCCTTCGTTTTCCACATAATATATACTATGATATCTATATACGATACGTAAGTTGGGCGCATACTCTGCAGCCTAATGGCACATTCGCAATTTACCAAAGAGAACCTCATACTAGAAATAGGAAAAGCAGACCATCTTATTGTCACAAAGTGAAAGAGCAATCCATGGATCCAGTGCACGTACCCCCCTCCCGCCGTGGACCGCGCTCCAACCTCTAGTAATGAATTACTTTAAAGACGAGAGACTCCAGCCAAGAAAGGAGCACATCGACGAGAGATCAAGACACAGAGAAGATGTAAGTCTGAAAATTGCTAGTTGTAATTTAACAACTCATACCACCCATCATAGGGTTAGCAACAAGTGTGTGGATGCCCGCTCTTGCTCGGCCCCCCTGAAGCATTTATAAAGCCAATCCTCGCAACCAAGTTCAAACCACAAAATGACCAGCAGACTCAAGCAAGTCCAAAAGGTGGGTTATGGCCTGATGAACTTTACGTGGATTCCTTCGCGTAAGATCAGCCAAGATGATTTTTCCAAAACGCTGAAAACCGTTCTTGACGGATGTAACGCCTCCGCCTCCAAACCACTCTTTGTGAACGGCGGCGAATTTTACGGAATTCCGGATCGCTACGAGAATCTGAAGCTCTTGGCAGGGTTCTTCACCAAGTTTCCCTCGTACGCAGACAAGGTGTACCTCAGCATAAAGGGCGGAGTGAACGCCAAATGGGGGCCTGACACGAGCCCAAAGAATCTCGAAAAGACATTCGATGCCATTGACAAATATCTGGAACCATTCTATGCTGCACGCAATGAGCACCCCAAAACGCTTGATATGTTTTGCCTATGTCGCGTAGGCACAGAGCCGATTGAGGACACCATGGAGATCATCCAAAGCAAGGCGAACGAGGGAAGATTCGAGTCGACGTGTTTGAGCGAGATCTCCGCCGGCACCTTGGAGAGAGCACTGACCGTAGGAAGCGTGCATGCCATCGAGGTCGAGTTCTCATTATTTCATAGAGAGCCAGCCGAGAATGGCTTATTTGCTGCGTGTCACAAGGCAGGGATACCTGCTGTCTGCTACAGTCCCCTGGGGAAAGGACTTCTAGCTGGCCAGCAAGCGGACGATCTAAGTAAGGATGACATGAGGAGACAGTTTGATAAATTCAAGGATGAGGACGTTATTGCGAACAATAAGAAGCTTGTCGATGAAATGAAATTCATAGCCACTGCCAACAAGATGACACTACCGCAATTGGCGATTTCCTGGATAGTTGCTCATTCTAACACCCAAAGGAACGGCTTTGATTATCCGCAGCTGATACCTATACCAGGCAGCGTGAATGCCGACCGTCAATTAGGCAATCTCAAGGGCATCGAACTGACTAAAGAGACTGTTGAGAAAATAGACAACTTCTTAAAGAAGTTCAAGACCGCAGGGCACCGTTACAATAAGGCTCTTGACCAAATGACGTACCGATGACTTTGGCAGATCGAATGAAGAAGGGTTTGGCCTCACTTATGAACAGCAACGAAATTGAAGTAGCTATGACTCAACAGTATAATGACCAGTAGAATCTACTCAGAGTGACTGAAGAATAGACCAGAGCCAAGCTTGCGCGCCAAGATTGAGTCTCACGAGGGTAAGGGATGAAATAGCACACGTGAACGAATGCTACATGAGTTTTACTTCTCAAATGCTGAGGGGAAGAGCTTGAAATGAGACGCTTGATGATGCCAACATACAAGAGTTCTATCAGTAGCTGTTATCGAAGCTCCGAGCAGCTCGTACCTAGACACGGATTAATCAAGCAAAACAATGCCAGAACCGCGGAGTGCCTCTTCCTAACAAAGGGCACATATAATTAAGTGCTCTTTCTGAGACGTGACCTCGGACTGTCAATATATTGACCGGAGCGGCTCCTACCATGTAACTAAGTAGAGTATCAGTCACGATGAGACAGATTGGGCGCTGCCTCAGCCTGCGCTAAAATTAGAATTCAACAACTTATCCCTTTGGTCATTGCACAACCGCCGAGAGACGGGTGTTAAAGTGCCCGATCACCCTTATAAGCTTCGTGACCAGAGCAATTGTGACCTAGAAAAGTTGGCCGACAGAGCGGCATTTCTCTGTCTAGAAACACCAATATACTGCTACTTCACGCATTTTTTTTCGCCAAAGCTCCATACTCCCAAAATTGAAACCGCGACTACATGATTATATCTATGAACTCAACCTGACCAACATAATATAGCGAATTGACATTTGAGAACCCGTCTGTCAAAGAGTAGATGCCTCGCGTCAATGAACCGAGCAACACGGGATCATCTGAGACCGCAGAGTATACATTGCTCACTATATCAGCCGCTGGAGGACCCAGTAACCGCAAATTTCTGGACACAAACCATCTTGCCCCAATTGCTTGAAAGTCCTCGGCCCTCCTGGAAAGAGCCTCGAGAAGCGTAGTTATAGTGGCAGCGAACGAATTTATTTGGCCAGCGTCAATCTCCGAGCGCCTGACAGACATGGCGTTTTTTGATAAGTGCGAAATGGCTTTATCTACGACGGGAAAATATCTTCGAATCTTCAGAGCCCCAAACAAGCCAGATTTGGAGTTACAAGCATCGACTTTACTTGCAAGGACGGATGCTGCCGAGCTTGCGACCGAGACATCGCTCCCAAAGTCACAATTGACCAAGCTGAGGAAAAACAGGATGAAAATGTGAAATAACATGGGGAAGCAACACACGGTGCAATTGACTCCAAGGCGCGTCGAACACGAGTAGCGATTGCCTCCTGCGGTTTATATACGTTCCTGGCACATGCACCATAGAAGGGCACGTGGACCGGGGAGCTCGCTGACGATGTTTCAGATTTCCTTCGAATGCTCCAAAACGGAAGTCAGAGCGCGACCAGCGGATGAGGGTAATGAGAATAATTGCTTACAGGTGATATGGGTTCTGCTTGCTTGTGTTCGAGAAGTCGCTTTACGTTCGGCTCACTTTAGTTCGTTGAATCGAATTGGCCATGTGGACCATGCAATCAATTGTGCTATGTATCTGCTCTGAGGACCGACTAGCCAAGAAGAGAGCTGGGAAAGGCCGCTGTCAATGGAACCAATAACGCCTTGCCCTCTGCATGCCACTGAGAAACCCTTTGACCTTCCCGGTCAATAACACCCAATACTGCGGAGAACACTTACCGCGCCAAGACTCCTCAGCTGTAACTTGCGGGGCCTCCATGGTGCGAGACGTGGCATCCCAATGTTGGTTCAGTGGGACTCGAAAATCAATTGAGCGGGATCAGTGCTTGCTCAGATAGGCTGACCTCGATATATACACTTACCTTTAAAACCGCGCCGGCCTTAAAGGGCTCCCTTAAAAGCGATACGGGTTTACATCACTTAATAGATGTGGCCTGAGGTTACCTTACCCAGTATTAAACAAGGTGACACGCTTCGTACATGCGGTGAGTTATGCCGGTCATCAATAGTCGAATCGAAGTTTATGTGACTTAGAACCCTATACACAGCTATGTTATAGAAGTCCTGCTCCCGTATATGATTTTTGCTTGGCGTGCAATTCGCCTGTTTGCGCGGTCTGATGACAGAGGCTAAGAGCCAAGCAATTTGAGGTGATAGCGGTAGTAGAATAGGGTTTCGAAATTTGGCTATGCAATCAAGCACAGCGAGTGGCGTCTCATGTTAATGTGACCAGCTGGCACTTTGATGACTCGACCCTCTCGAGTCGCTCCCATTCTTCGGCTTCGATAACTTCACAGAGCAACTCGTCGGCTTTAGTGGCTCCCTTGGGTCCATGGTACCATTTGTGAGCGTCGACGAGCCAATAAAGGGTGGCGCCACCCCAAACAGCGACGCAAAGGACGCTACTATAGTTCATCTGTGAGCCATTGGTCACTGGAACGTTTCTGGGCAGCATACTCAAGCCAAATATGATGAAAGCGCCATAGAATGACGCGATAATGGCGTTGACCTTGGACCAGAAATGGCCAAGGTAGAACGGACCTGGCGGTGAGAGCCGCTTCTTGCTGAAGGCATAGAAGAATATGGGCAGACACCAAGCCATATAGAGTGCAGAGCATGCCAGGCTAAAAATTGCGTTGGCCGCGACATTGCCAGCCAGAATCAGGAGGCTAATCAGCACCGCCAATGTCATCGAGAAGAGGAAAGCGTTCAGCGGAAGATGTGACTTCGTGGTCATCTTGATGTATTTACTGAAGGGAAGGGCATCATCACGCGCGAAAGCGTACACCAGCCGTGATGTTCCCAGAAAGCAGTTCAGCCCCATCATAATCTGCAGAGCGGCGAATAGAGCCATGAGAGAGATCGCCCACTTCACATTCAAAGCTCTCGAAATAATGCTTGCCAGCGGGGTCGGGTCGTTAATGAGCCTGTCCAACGCTTCAAAGGAGGGATCAACGCAGGCGGTGACGACGGCCAGGATGGTGAAACCCAATAGTGAACAGACAGCAATGGAAGAAAGCAAACCTATGGGAATGGCGAGCCCTGGGTTGCGCGCGTCTTCCGCCAGGTGCACACAGGCGTCCTGTCCGCTTATTGCCCAACTCGGGGCAATCCAGGCCAAGAGAAAGGCCATACCGTACGGGTAATTGGTGTGGTTTTGAGTGTCGCCAAAGACGAAGCTTCCCTTGTTGATCTCCAAGCCTTTACTTTTCAAACCCAGGGGTAAGGCAATTATGAGAATGAAAGCCGCCGCAACATTTAATGTGATTGTGATGGCCTGAAGTCTGCCGATGAGTTTCGTTGACAGTAAGCTTAGCAGACACTGGATGATGCAAATGCCGAGGAAAACTGCAAAGATAACACCTTGAGATGGTTGGTAACCTGTACTTAGCGAGACAGCCACCAAAAGCTGCTGAGCAGCTCCGTAATTGATACTGCCGTTTCCAGCTATCATGCCGAGCGCGTCAGAGTAACCACACAGAAAACTCAAGTATCCCTTGAGCTTTTGTGGTGCGAAAACGTAGGTCCACCAATATAGGCCACCAGCGGTGGGCATTGCCGAAGACATCTCTGACATTGAGGTCGCGACAGTCAGAATTAAGAAACATGGAGCAAGCCATCCCCAGGTCATACCGGCGCCGCCGGCGGGAACGAGGTTAATCATCGACGATGAAACACTAGGAGCAATGCTCATGATGGTAAAACCGACACCGAACACCTCCAAGGCCGAAAAATTCCGCTTCAGTTCGGGTTTGTAGCCCAAGTTTTCTCGCACAGGGTCAACTAGAAGCTCAGACCGCGTCTCAGAAACCTCCACAGAATGTACTTCCCTTTCGCTCCCATCTGGCTTGCTAGATTCTGTCATTTGGAGCAACGAAAAATCGATCGAGTTAATGGCGCACTATATGTGCCCGCATACTAGTACACAGCGAGATAATAAACCGCGCCGTGCCGATCGTGGGCGATTGATAATAGATGGACTCCGCGGATAAAGTGGGGCGGGTGGCTTACAGATACATTTGCGTTATATTTTACAGAGTGGACCAGCTACAAGAAAGCACGAATTACTATTCTTTGACGGCCAAAACTCCTTTTTTCTAGCCAGCAGATGTCGACAACCCGTGTCTACATGCTTACACATCCACGGTCGAAGAGTACTAAATTAGCCGTCGGTCATGTAGGGTTTTGTTTCGATAACAGCCGCGAAGAGGGGGAAGGGGCTATTTGGCGCCTTGACCTTAGACAGCCATATGGATGTTCGCGCTTACAGAGCTTAGCGCATTCGAGGTGCAGGCAAGGTAGATGTTCGCTGACTATCGTGGAGCAGCGCGAAGACACTTCGACTAGATTGTAAAGACGATTACCCGTTAGTATATGACCACAATGTCTAAAATTCTTCTGATACAGTCCTCTTCATCATCTGGGCCGCGGACTTATTGGGGGAACATGCGCTTTAATGTATCCCCAACAAGGAATGGCGCTCCAGATGATTGAAACAGCTTAAGCCCAACTGCTAATACCAGCTTAAATTCAGCTGGCAGAACACTGGGCTGTTCTGACCTTTTTATCTAACCAATAGACATCCTCTAAAGTCTTTGAAGGCCTTATCAATATGCTGTCAAGATTTGGGTAGATTTTTTCTACCTAACCTTTTGAGATAACGGTTTGAGCGGACCTAGACCTAAGGGCAGCCAGGTAGAACGCCATCTACTTATCAGAAGTTATGGACTGATTTGTATGAAACGGGCCGCGGATAAGCCCACGGAGACTCCGCAGCGGCGTAGGCGCGCTAGTAAAGCGTGCAGTAACTGTCACAAGCGCAAGACGAAGTGTGACTATGATAAGGCCATAGGGCGATGCTCGAGGTGCCAAGAGGAAAAGCTTCAATGCACGATCTCTGATATAGAACGACGTGGAGGCTACTCCAATGTTCTAGCAGGAAAAGAGAAGCAGTTCAGACGGCGTGAAAGCCAGGTTGATGGTATAGAAGGGAGTGCTCGAGTCGCCTCCACCTCTTCCGATGAAAGTGTTCTTGGACTTGATCTTTACAACCCAACCGATGCGCTTGATATTCTTCAGCGTGTGTACCAGGACGCGCGAGTTCTGTATCATGACAGCACGCCGACCGCCGCCAGTGTGAACGCTGCTGATGAGGAGTCGCTTGGAAGCCTCCGCCGACTACCTATGCAAGAGGCGGCGATAGTGATCGACGGAATTCTAAGTGTCTCTGAGGCAGAGAGATTTGTGACCTTCTTCTTCGCAGAAATAGCACCCTTTTATGCATCTCTTATCCCACAAGACTACCAAGACCTTTCACGCATTGCCGCAGAGCCAGCCTTGCTTGCGGTCGTGTGCACAATAGGAGCGCGCTGCCTAGATGAGGAGAGGTTTCGTGATTTGCATGTGCGTTTGTGGACATACTGTAGGCAAACTTTGAGCGCGCTTCTGTGGGAATGCGCGCCCAGAGACCTCAAGTCGCTGGTGTTCGCAGTGATTACGCTAACAGAATGGTTTCCGAGCGCTCTTATCATACCCAACACTGCGGCGCCGGGAGAAGCGCTTCGGAAGTACACCAGAATCTGCTGGCCGCTGATGGGCCAGGTGGTACGTCTCGCGAGGCATGGGGGGCTTGTCAAGCACGATATTCAAGCAACTATAGCACTACATTTTACAGACCAACTCATTGCCTGTCGCATTGGTCAACAACCTATGCTTCACCAAATCAATAGCGAAGAGGACTTCCCTCAATCTCTCGTCCGCCGATGCACGTTGCACGATCGTGCTCGGCTGGACATAGTGAAGCTCCTCCACATGGCCAATGGCGCGCTGTACCGGTCGCGAAGCGAAACTCGGGCTCTTGTCAGCTCGGGAAGAGTCATGACGATCCTCGAATTGCATCACCAGCTGGCACTCAAGTGGCGCATGGACTACCAGGTGATTGTGAAGGGTGGCTCTTGGCTTGATCGCACCATCATGTACGAGTACCACCATTTTGAGCTGTCTGTGTTTGCATTGGTGCTGATACCCTGGCAGAACGCTCCCGCGGCTTCAAAATTACAGAAGCACGAGAACTTTCAGCTATTTCTAGATATTGCAGTCGACGCAGCACGTGCCATCATCGAGCATGAATCTTGGCCAGAGCGTCCGGTGGAGCTCCGATACTCACCAATACAGTGGATTACCCGGCTTTTGCATGCCTCAGTCTTTTTAGCCAAAGCACTTTTGTTGAAGACAGTTTTTACAACAGAAACACAACGTCTTCAAACAGTGCGCTTGCTCAGCTTGGCCGCTGGAACCCTCGCTCAGATACCACCTGATGATCAGCGCATCTTTTCGAGACCCTTGGAAACCATATGCAGGCGATTTAGTCCTGGTGGCGTGCGCAAGCCGCATGAAAGTCCTCACATTCAGACTGAGGGAGAGCACGCAGCAGTTTCTGAGCGAGCGGTCGACCAACTCTTCGAGCATGACCTACTCGGGCATATGTTTGATATTCCAGACTTCGACACCCTCTTGCAGTTCACACCGGGCGCTTCAGATACATGATGCAGTCGACCCCAGCCCTAAGACACTTGCGCAACAGCCCACACCTCGCTTCGACTGCCGTGCGGTTAGAGTGCGCAGATAAACGCTATGTGGACGTGCATTGAAGGCAAGGCCGGGATCTTCGTTGTGCTGTGAAGGTGAGCATTTTATATAGCCATACCAGCTCTACGTTACGTGTATAGTTTTCTCGGAAAGTGATACTTTAATAAGGGCAGCTCGGGCCTTGAGACCGGTTGTCGATTTTCTCCACCGACCCGCGCGCGGATGTATATTTGACGCGGCTAGAGAATCGCTTATCGAAGAAGGCTTGTGCCATGCTGGGGCCAACGCACGATATATATACATGCTACTCCGCCTTGATCTAGGATGTCATTAGTGATTCCAAGGTATAGGTGAGGGCCATTGAACTTACTTCTGATGTCGTCGGTAATTGAGACATATCGAGCAAGCTCGTCGCGCGCATCGACACCGCTTAAGCTTTCTGCAACAATCACGGAGTCGTGCATCACTTCCAACTCAGAGTCCGACGAGGAGTCTCCGGCAGATGCGCCCGGCTGGAAGTACAAGCCCACTACAGTCAGCTTCGATCCAGAGAAACATCTCTCTATCGAGGAGCCCGCTTGGCGTAAAACGCTCGAGGATTTTGGCTACGATCGAGCTGATGGAATAAGCGAGATCGGCGCCACAGCAGCATTCCAGTTGTTCACCGAGGAAGCGATCGAGCTGATGCGTCAGGATCTTTTATCGGACTACGTGCAAAATAACCACGTATATTCATCACCTCGATCCCTTTATCAAGTACGTGGTTACTGCCCCACAAAGGGCCGCCCATCCCCTGCGCGCTTTGCATACGACGCTTGGAATTGTCCACAGGTTCTCGAGGCCGTGTCACGCGCCGCTGGAATTGACTTGGTGCCACTCATGGACTACGAAATCGCTATAGCCAACATTCAACTAGGCGCTAAAGGGCCTGCTGGTGTGCGCGACATCTGCAAGACTCCAACGCCTCCGCTTCCACTCTCAGAAAGGCCACCCTCCTCGATATACGACTCCCGACCGGTAGATGACTGGCACTTCGATGGTGTTCCATTCGTGGCAGTTCTAATGCTCTCGAACACCACAGGTATGCAGGGAGGAGAGACTGCAGTTCAGGCTAAGGATGGCACAGTAAGTGTAGTGCCGGGTCCAGGCATGGGAAAAGTGGTGGTAATGCAGGGGTCCTGTTTACGCCATGCCGCTCTTCGTGCACAGAATTGCGCGGAGCGAATAGCTCTTGTTACCAGTTTGCGACCGAAAGACCCCAACGTTCGCGACATGTCTCATTTGCATAACGTATGGATGAGCTCCGATCAGAAGGAACTCGGCTATCAATGGCTGGCTTATCGAATGAAAGTACTCGAGGATCGTCTGCGCCTTAGAAGGGAGAATCTCACGCGTGACTGGAACCTGAAGGAACTTCGAAGCTTTCAGCATGATCTAGAGGACTATCTTCAGATGACGATGGACGAGTTAGACCAAGACTGACGAATGCATCGTCAACATGTCACTGTAACGAACTCAAGGGCTCACGATATCTCACGTGTTCGCTGTGAATCTCTATAAGACGCCTATTTTATGCCCACAGAATTATGCCTAGATCTCTAGTTTATCATTTTAACTACTCCAAGAAAGACTCTACGGCTCGCAGGGACCGCATAATATGTGACTGACCCCCTCCCTCGACGGTAGACCTTACCCCAAAAGAGATAGGATGTTATCACAATATGACTCTGACAAGACAGCAAAAGCGCAGGAATAAAGATTACTAGTTGATGAGAAGTTCTATATGAGCACCTCTCAAGCACAAAATATAAGTAGGCTATACACAGCAAAGGCTAGTTTGCCTTCTCCGGCTGCACAACCGACTCGTCACGACTAGGCGAGCCCTCGGCAGTTTCGAGTTCGTCGACGCTGCCATTATGGCTCACGTTTTCCATGGGGCCTAGGTAGATATGTCTACCGCCACACCACCAGCATATAATTGAGGCGAGCACAACGAAAACAAAGAACACAACACAGTAGTTCATGTTCTCCTTAGTGACTGGCATGATCGTGGGAAGGAAGAAGATGATGCTAGCGAACAGCGTCCAGATACACGCCCATGCGTTTATCCAAATTGAGAATGCACCCAAGTTCCACGGTCCCTTCTCGTGAAGCGACGGGAAGAAGAGCTTGCCAAAGATTGGAATGCAATAAGACCAGTCTAGGGCCACGGCACATACGTTGAAGATTGCACTGATTGTCTGAGCGCTTCCGAGCGCAATCAAATTGATGGCAATGCACAGAATAGAGCAAACAATGACCGAGTTGACAGGAGTTCGCGTTACTGCATTGACTTTGTACAAGAATGGCGATACCATGGGGAACATGCGGTCGCGTGCTTGCGCCCACATTGTGCGACTTGTAGCTTGGAGGGCGCAGAGTCCGATAAAGTTCACAATGATGAATGTGAAAACGGCAAAAGCAACCGCGCCTGCTCTGCCCAAAGAGTTGTAGTAGATCTGTATGACTGGTTGGTCAGAGTTGAGCAAACCTTGCGGGTCTCCCATGCAGAAGCAAAGCACGACATTGTACAGCCAGCCGACAACGTATGTAAACACCATGGCCATTGAAATAGCCCAAGGCGCCTTTACCTCTGGCTCTGTCATCTCCTCACAAATATGAGCCGTGGCATCATAATCTGTCATTGTCCAACTGACAGAGAGAAAGCCAAACAGAAACGAGAAGCCGAGTGGGCTCCAACCACTGTTAGACTCAATATGTGTGAAGACGTAAGAGGCATCATGCTTACCATTGGTGCAAACTAGAAGAGCGATGCACCCAGCTATCAATGTCGCGAAGTGGAAGACCACGTAGCCATTGGTGCAACGCTCAATGTAATGGGTGGGGAGACAGCTTACGGCTCCCTGAAACACCAGGATGCCGGCCATAACGCCGACAGCATGCTTTGAGGTTGGTTGATAAGAACCATTGGAGCCAATAGCTCCTGCGGTTAGGATTATTTGCGCAGCGCCGTAGTCGCTCGATGCCACCCCAGCCAGTTGGCCGAGCAGATTTAGCCAGCCATCGAGCCAGCAAACGAAAGGAGCCCACTTCTTCGGAAAGACGCGGCTGCACACGTAGTAGCAGCCTCCTGACGTAGGGTATGAGGAAACAAGCTCAGCGACGGATAGCGCGATGCACAAGCAGCCCGCGCCCGAGATCGCCCAACACCAGATGACTGAGGCTGATCCTCCCGCCTCCAGAGGATATATGAATGTGGTGGCGATTGTTCCAAACAGCCCAGAAATCGAGACGGCAAAGCTAAACGCAGAGAAGTAAGTGAACTCACGACGAAACTCCTGCTTGTAGCCGAAGTTTTCTAGACGCTTTTCATTGATATCTACTTCCGTGTCGGAAGTGGATGGTCTAGATTCCTCGTCGTACTTCATCTTGAGATGTGGAAGTTGGCGAAGTCCTTACAAGTTGGGAGAGAGGGGCATGCGGGGATATATGTATATGGTAATGTATGTGTATGCAGAGTTTTAGCACTGATGCTGATTATCGATCGATAGGCGGTGATGACGTAAATCACAAATTGAAAAAACTTCGGCATTGGCCGCTAATTGAGTGCGTAGATAGTGTTTAAAAGGCTTATCGCAGTACAGATACGGGTAGGGGGGCGCCCCTCGATAGGTACATCTAAATGATCCGTTCAGCTGACGCTAATCCACTGCCGCAGCTAATAATGGCCGGGCAAGGGGAGCAGGACACCGGGCTAGTTGGGACCGGATCGTGCATGCAATTCTCCAAGGCAATGACTAAGCGATGGTTTAGCAATAGAATGATCAAGGGGAGTAAACCCTTACTCATTGCGCCTGCGCCTCCAGAAATGCCATCGGCTAGGCCGCCCGCGTGTGGGGTAACGATTCACGCGTTTGCGCAAGTGCCGAGCGAAAATATGGAGATTCAGCGTCACAAGCCAAGAGTTCAGAAGTCAAGTCTGCATGTGCAGTAAGGGTAGGCGTAACGTCGAATGACGCCATCTCACATAGGCTTGGTGCGCCTCAGAGGTGAGGGTTCCGCTCCCCAACGTACCATGCTCCCGTCTCATATCGACTGAATGCGCATTTGTGACTAAATGTTGCATGTATGTCTGTGTCAACTAGTCGTTAAGTTTTCGCACATCCAATTTTTTTGCCCTTTTGTAAGGACATCCTTGAGAGGAGCCGATTTATCGCAGCCACCATCAAAGCTCAGGGCACGATGTAGGCAGCGCGATGTCAACACCTTGACGTGGCGCACTCTGCAACAGCCGTTTTGATTTGTATCCCAGATTAGCTAAAAGGCCAAGTGCATTAAGAGCGCTGAATCCGTTCCTTTAAAATTGTTGCGAGGAGAACGCGAATAGGGGCGAGGGGATCTTAGAGTCTCGCGCTGGGCCCAACGGGCTTCCAACGATCAGCTGCCATGAGCTCAGCACAGCGCTCGCCGATGGAGAGCACAGTCAACATAGGATTGACAGTAGTCATATCAGGGAACACGCCAGCGTCAGCGATGCGCAGGTTACGGAAACCGCGCACCTTGAGCTCGGGATTCACGACCGCCATGTGATCACGTGCGACATCGCCCATCTTGGTCGTTCCAGCTGGGTGGTAAACGGTGTGGGCAACGCGTCGCGCGTACTCACTCAGCTCTTCATCCGACTGAACCTTGGGGCCTGGAGCCACCTCGGCTTTAAGCCATCCCTTGAAAGGCTCTTGCTGTGCAATGCGGCGCGCGGCCTTCATGCCGGCAACCAAAGTGGCTGCGTCGTAGCCTTCAGGGTCTGTGAAGTAACGGAAGTCCAGCGCGGGCTTGACCTCCGGATCAGCCGATGTGAGATACAGGCGACCGCGCGACTTCGGTCGCGGAATGTTGGGCGTTACGCAAAACGCATAGCCATCGGCCACGTCGGGATAGCCGAGACGCTTGGTGTTGAGCGTGAACGGGATCTGGTAGCAGTGCATCATGATATCAGCGGCACGTCCATCGCCATTTTGGGCATCAGCAGGCTCACGGCGCAGAAAGATCGCGGCGTCTGAGTCCATGGTTGTCTGGTTGGGTGGAATGGGGCGATTGAGCTCCCACATGATGATGCTTTCGGGATGGTCTAGCAGATTTTCCCCGACGCCCGGAATGTCGCGAACGGGAGAGATGCCCAGCTCCTCGAGTTGGGCCGCCGGGCCGATTCCGGACAGCAGTAGGAGTCTTGGCGAGTCAATGGCACCGGCACAGACCACTACCTCACGCTGCGCCCTGACGAAGTGACGCTGACCAGAAGCAAGCTTGACATCCACTCCAGTAGCCACGTCTCCCTCGGTGTGCAAACGACTCACCCAGGCGTCTGTGAGGACCGTCAGGTTGGGTCGAGGCTCTTCGCCCGTGAGGATAGGATGAATGTAGGCGACCGAGGCGGAGCTGCGCTTGCCATCATCAGGATTATAGGAGATGGAAAGGAACCCAACGCCTTCGTTCAGCTCACCGGTCGAGGTGATAAGGCGATTGAAGTCGTGCACTACTGGGATATCGAGGGCATCTGAGCTCGAGCGCACCCAATCTTTACACAGCTGATTGCGATGGCGAGCGTGTACGGGCCGCACGGTGTTGCGCAGCTTGTCGCAAAGGCGCATTGCCGCGTCGAAGTTCCACCCCTTGCATCCAGCGCGCTCCCAACGCTCCAGATCGTGCTTCAAGGGTCTGAACGAGATCAAGGTGTTATGGGAAGAGCAACCTCCCAGCACCTTGGCCCGCGAATGTCTGATGTGTGAGTTACCCTGCGGCTGCTCGGTGGTCCCGTAATCATAGTCATATTCACCCCCCAAAAGGCTAAGCCATTCGCGAAGCTGCAAAACCTGACTCAAGTTCAGATCTGAAGGGCCCGCCTCGATGAGCAGAATTTTTGCTTCCGGCAGATAGGTCGATAGTCGCGAAGCCACAACACAGCCAGCCGTGCCGCCCCCTACGATGACGTAGTCAAAGTCTGTCGACTCAAGCACCTGGGTCGTCATTTTTTTTTTTTTGGATATGGTCTATGGCGGTGATCTTTCGAAGTGCTTTTCATTTGTCTCTTTTCAGTCGTATCGAGATCCTAACCTAACCTAACCCCGCAGAAGTCTCGCGTTGAGGAGGCAGGGGCTGTCGAACGGACCACCGACTCCCGTCAGATGCCGCAGTGGAGGGGGCTATCAGTGCGTCTGATGAGCCCTGCTAGACGCCCGCATGCGCAACTAAATCGCTCCTTCAAGCACTCGAAATCAAGCCTGACGGCAAGACTTATAGATTAGGTAGATTAATGATACAATGAACACGGCGAGCAGGACTTTTCGGCACATGAAGCGGCACTACGTCATTGCGCCCCGCGATTGTGGCGTCATCGTGCTTTGCATGACTAACAATTTTCTCTTACGCGGGTAAAAATTGGAGAGGGACGTGAGGCGGAGGGGAGGCTAATCAGTTCTTCCACGCCGATCGTAAGCAAAAAATTCTCGCTGCATATGCGACCAAATGGCTGAAAGGACGGGAGAAGGCGGCGAGCCTGGGTAGTGGGACGTAGGATGTAGGAGATGCCAAATAAGAGAAACCGATTATTGGTAGATAGTAGAAAGCTGTAGACCTGGTAGGCAGAGCCCGCTATGTTGCTTGCCAGCCATCAAACTCGAACTGTAAGCGGATAGTGAGAACTGGCTGCCACTTGTTTGCTAGTGTTGTCGGCAAGTACTTGATGCATGCACATCACCAGACTGTGGAGATAAAAACGTGGGCTCTCCAGGTCATGTGTGGGGGGTGAGCCGTAGCCCTGCAAAGCGGTGGGACAGGCCGATCGGCCCATCATAGCGGGGACGTTGCGCTTCGTACGAAACTCGACCATAGAAAGTGTTTGATTTCATTTAGCCGTTTAAAGATATTAAAAAAATTAAAGAATTCCCTGCAACTCCTCCGCGTGCGCGTTATCACTCATACGCGAAACGCGTGCGCAGGTGATCCATCTGACTGTGCGCAGCCTCAGTCAGGTGGACCATCCATCTCGCAAGCTTGGCTCATCCATACAGCAATGACGTTCGAGTCCGACATCTACACATTCCATTCTGGCGAGGTTCAGCGCGCGGCCGGAGAGAACACCTTCGACTCCGTCGATCCGGCCACGGGAAGAACGCTTGCGAAGGTTCACACCACGACGCGCCAGCAGCTCGACGCTGCTGTGCGCAGCGCGCAGGCTGCATTCCCGACCTGGTCGCAAACACCCGCAAAGGAGCGTGCAGCCGTGTTGCTGCGAGCTGCACAGATCTTGCGGGAGAGGAATGACGAACTTGCGCTCACGGAGACTCTGGATACCGGAAAGCCGCTGTCAGAGACCAAATTTGTGGATGTGGTCACCGGCGCAGACGTGCTGGAATTCAACGCCAATCTTATCGCGAGCATCGGTGAGAACGGCGACTTCATTAGATTGCGGCCAGACGCTGTCGTGCACACCGTTCGAGAGCCGCTCGGCGTCTGCGCCGGCATCGGTGCTTGGAACTACCCCATACAGATTGCGCTTTGGAAATCGGCGCCGTGCCTTGCCGCAGGTAACTGTATGGTGTACAAGCCGAGCGAAGAAACCTCTCTCCATGCCAACACGCTCGCGCAGATTTACATCGAGGCCGGCCTCCCGAAAGGTGCATTCAATGTGGTGTATGGAAACGGCGCTGATGTTGGCGCTTTTCTGGTAGAGCATCCACTTGTCAAGAAGGTCTCTTTCACCGGTCAAGTCAGCACGGGCTCCAAAGTCGCAAGCGCCGCCGCCCAGAATATGAAATCCGTCACCATGGAGCTCGGCGGGAAGTCGCCACTCCTCATCCTCCCCGATAGTGAGGTCTCCGAGGCCGTTGATATCGCCATGGTGGCGAACTTCTACTCCACGGGGCAAGTTTGCACAAATGGAACGCGCGTGTTCGTCCCGGAGGAGCTGCTACCTCGGTTCGAAGAAGCACTGGTTAAGCAATGCAAGGAGGGTATTAGAGTCGGCCTTCCACAGGAGGAATCGACGAATTTTGGGCCAGTCGTCAGCCAGATGCACCGTAGGAAAGTACTAGACTACATCAAGCATGGAAAGGAGGTCGATGGCGCCAAGGTTCTCTACGAGGGCCCAGAGTCACAGTTTCCGAACCAAGAGGGTGCGTGGGTACCGCCCGTCGTCTTCACGAACTGTTCGGATGACATGAAGATAGTCAAAGAGGAAATTTTCGGACCCGTCATGTCTATCCTGCCGTATTCTACCAAATCGCAGGATTGGCTCAAGGACCTCATCTCTCGGGCGAACAATACTGAACTGGGCCTCGCGGCCGGCGTTGTCTCGTCAGATGTCTCTCTTGCACAGCAGGTTGTTCAGCAGCTTCACGCTGGCATCACCTGGATCAACACCTGGGGAGAGTCACCTGCCGAGATGAGCGTCGGTGGCTGGAAGCTGAGTGGTCTTGGTGTGGAAAACGGTGTAGATGGCTTCAAGGCTTACACGCGCTCGAAGAGCACCCTAACTCAATATACAAAGGGTGCTTGTGGCGGCGTTTTTTCTCGAATTTAGTGAGATGCATGACGCAAGCCTAATGCGAACCGGGACGCTGCTATTACTACTGCCTGTAAACTCGCTGCACAGCCTGCTTCGGAGGTATGACCGTTATCAGAGCCTTTCCCAGCTCAAACTGATGAGAACTTCATAGATGTCCTGAGGTCTTTCGCTACACTCAGCACAACACACTAACCATGATGGTCTTCTTCTCCTCTTTGGTGATCGTGAGCACGCACGCCCTTATTATTTTTTAGCAAGTACCTTCTGACGATTTCCGCCTTCGAGCATTATGATATAATTGTATGTACTTAGCCGCCGAGTGCTGATGGATGAAAGCAGAAGGCCGAACTCACCCAATACATTCTAAACCAATACATTCTTCATGTGGAGAACTTAGCAGCAAGCAACATCCCGACGAAAGTCGTTGTCCAGTCTTCGGGTGAGTTAGCCTAACGCTAACGGCTTTCGACCCCCCCCCCCACTGCTGTATCAGTCTTCGAGAGGAGCCGACTCAGCTGATGGTCGCCGAGGGCCGTCTAATCACTGTTAGCTAGAACAGACACTCTTAGTCAAGTGGCTTGTACAAAGTCAATCAGTGATTCGAGTTTATCCTATCTCATGTAGCCGTCTACCCAGCCGAGCGATAAGGATCTGGCGGTTCGGCGGTATCATCGAATGTGCCGCTTCTAACATACCTCTCACACCAGGGTTTGGCGGGCTGTTTCAGTGCAGGATCTATGTGATCGGTATCGCTAGAAAGAAACCGCTCCAACCTTTGTCCCTTGATCAATACACTAGGCCATGGGGCGATATACTAATTTCTGGAGTAACAAGGACTTTCTTTTCCAACGTCAAGACACACGCTCAACGTGCTGCATATGATTGCACAAAGCGGGTACACAACAGACTGATAAGGCTCGCCAACCCTGAGACCCCATCAGTCTGCCCAGCGGAAATCGATCGGATGTCGAAAATGCACATTAAAACGGCAGTTTCGCATACTCAACTGACTCAATTATTTTCGAAGTGTGAGAAAGTCAAGACATGGTTCACCCACTAGATCAATTAACAGCTGAGGAGGCAAAGAAAGCCCTGAAAATCTTGTACAATGCGACCGCTGGGCAGACGCTGCACATCAAGATGCTGCAAATGGAGGAGCCTCCTAAGAAACTGATGAGCAAGTATCTTGATGCGGAGAAACAAGGGCTTACCTTGACGCCCCCTCCACGCGTTGTCTACGTTGTTTACCTCGTCATCCTTGAGCGAGTGGCCAACCAGATGTGGATTGACCTGGACACAGGCAAAGTTATCCGAGAGGAAGCAGTGCCCTCTGGAAAGCAACCAATGATCGACATGCTGGAAGGAGACAACCTCGTCGAAATTTTGCAGGCTTCGCCTTCTTATCTGAAAGCTTTGGCCAAGTGCGGCGTAACTGGAGACCTTGTTGACCTCGTGGCTACCGATCCGTGGGTATACGGCGCAGACTTGCCAACTCACAAACCTCGTTTTGTGATGTTTTTGATGTACATGCGGGATCCAATGTCCCGCCACAAAGAGTCAAACATATACTCTCAGCCCTTGCCTTTCGTGCCGGTATTGGATGTGTATGAGAACAAGCTTGAGAGAATTGACTGGTGTGCCACCGGTGACGTTTCAGATGATAAGGACGGTATCAACTACAACACACGTGAGACTCCCACCAATCTCGTTGATCACTTCAGGTGCCACGACTATATGGATGAGCTCCGCAAAACCGACCAGAGGACCGATCTCAAGGAACTCAGCGTTATTCAACCCAACGGACCCTCGTTCGAGGTTACGGGGAGTCTTGTCGAGTGGCAGAAGTGGCGCTTTAGAGTCATGTTCAATCCACGGGAAGGGCTAGTTCTTGGCGACGTGAGCTATGATGGCCGCTCTTTGTTTTACAGACTGTCACTCAGTGAAATGACAGTTCCCTACGGCGATCCTCGTCCCCCACTGCACCGCAAACAAGCCTTTGACCTTGGCGACTATGGCGCGGGCTTTTCAGCCAACACCTTAGGCCTTGGTTGTGACTGTTTAGGCTTGATACGCTATTTCGACGGCACTTTGGTACATCCTGATGGTAAAGTGGAAGTTCGCAAGAATGTTGTTTGCATGCATGAACAGGACGACGGAATCCTGCTCAAGCACACAAACTTTCGAAGCGGGATCGGAAGTGTGGTTCGTCGCCGCATCCTCATTTTGCAAACGGTTCTCACAGTTGCAAATTATGAGTATATTTTCAACTGGCATTTTGATCAAGCAGGCAGCGTGGAGCTTGAGATTCGCGCAACGGGAGTCATCTCAACTCAGTATATTGATCCGGGAAAGAAGTCTAAGTGGGGAACGGTTGTTGCACCGTCCGTTCTTGCAGCAGGCCACCAACACATATTCTCGATGCGGGTCGATCCTGCACTCGATGGTCACGCTAATTCTGTCAAAGTCTGTGAAACCAAGCTTCCACCGCGAGATGAACTTAACCCTTTCGGGACCGGCTTCTACAATGATCAACAATTCGTTGAGCGTTCAACCTTTTTAGATTGTGATCAATCAAAGAACCGTTTCATCAAAATCGTGAACGAGAACAAGGTCAATCCCATCACGATGGAGCCCGTAGGTTATAAGCTTTCGGCCAATCCATCAGCTTTGCTGATGGCGCCTGAGGGAACAGTTGCAAGAGCGAGAGCTCAATATGCGACTCATCATTTTTGGATCACGAAATACAAGGACCAAGAGCTCTATGCTGGAGGCGACTGGACTAATCAGGCAGTTGTTGAGACAAGTGGATGCGCTGATGCGGTGCAGCGAAATGAATGCGTACGAAATGAAGACATTGTCTTGTGGCATTCTTTCGGCTTGACGCATTATCCACGCATAGAGGACTTTCCAATCATGCCCGTCGAGCGCATCGTTGTTGGACTTCATCCGTATGGATTTTTCTCTGAGAACCCGGCGATGGATGTGCCATCATCAACACAAGCTTTCAATAGATCCGTTGAAATTAGGGAGAGTCGCGACAATCAGCGGCTTTGACCCGACCGGAGCCCATCGCCGAATAATTCCCCCATCTAATCAGGTATAGCTATAGTTCAACAAAACCAAGCTTACGTTCACCCATCCAACTCGGATCCAGTCTGTGTGTGTCCTTGCTGAAGGCTAAAAGCTACACTGTGAAAGGTCCTAAGTCTTCGGTGTGACAATTAAGTTTCGAAGCCCTTCGTACGCACCCATTAAATTGTGTCATATCTACCTAAGAGAGTATGTTTTGCAAGCGCAAAGCAATCTACATTGCTACTTTCTCAGCCAGTCACAGACGACTTCATGCCAGGGGGCTCGACCCTTGTAGTCCGCAAAGGCCGCCGGCCACGAATCTATGCTGTCTGCAGTCAAGGGCCCAATCCCTTCATCCTTGAGTTCCTTCAGCGGGTACCAATAAGTATGCTGCGTCAAAAATATAAAGTCGGTTGAGAGGAGCTTCTGGGGGCACTGGCGCTCCACACGCAGCCAAGCTCCGTTTTCAAAGTCGACATCGTCGTTAGTCAGCGTAACGTTAGCATCCGCGTGCTTCTGGGGGTTGAATTTCATGTCACGTTCACCCAGGTGAATGCCCCAAGTGAAGCGTTGTATTATCGATCCCGGCTGCAGCTTCTTGAAAAAGCGATTCATTGACAGTTTTAGTCTCTCTTCGTAGCCGGGTACAGGAGCATGGACATCGGTCAGCTTCTTGTCTAGTTTTTCCTGCCAAACGAACCCATCTGAAGTGAGACCCCCGATGGCTCGAATGATGTATTCTCCTGAATTTGAGTCGTACTGCAGAATTTGAAAATCTTCTTCTGTATTCTCCATGAGAAGTCGTAGAAGCTGCTCGGCCTCCAATCCAGATCTAGCAGCGTAGCGCGGCAAGTATATCCCTCTTATAGAATTTAGTATCTGATCACCCCTGTATTCAAAATAGAGAGGATAACGCTGAAGGAGGACATCCACGACGAGATCATATACTTCTTGAGTAGCTCGAAGGGTTGCCCTTGAGGGATTTGCTTTGCACGTAAGATCTGGCTGCGCATCAAGTGTTTTTAGATGACTGTCTACAACCTGCAAGTAGTCTTTGTCAATCTGAAGCCAATCATTAGGCTCGACCTTGCCAATGTTCATTACCATTGCGTATACAGGCTTCATTGGTCGATATTTGACCGGTTCAGTATCTCTCCAGCTGAACTTCTCATTTGTGGGGACAATGTTGAAGCGTATCCTGGGATGTGAGTGAATCCTCGATTTCATGTAGACAACCGCAACAATAAATATAGCGCACAACATGACAAGTATTAATGACTGGAGCATTGGGCAGATCTGAAAAATGACTGGATTGCTAGGTGACCTAAAGAGTGTTTCTAATTTATACTACAGGCCCTTAGGCTCGTTCTTGTAGACCCGCCTCCATTCCGTGAGCTTTATCAAGGTTGGGGTAGGGTTCCTGGAACTGGGAATAGATATGCCCGGCACAGGCGGGTATCGAACTAGATGGGGGTTGAAGAGATGCTTTATCTTCGGACCGAGATGTTTTGTCGGGTGGGTGTAAAACACCCTTAAATTCGTGGACCGGGGCTTCGATTCACGACAAAGGCCCTCGGTACGTATCGATTTGTAATGCATAGGGATCTTCTCCTGCTGTTATCAGGGCTTTTCTTGGCTTGTATACTGTTTGTTACGGGGCGATCATGGTGTTCCCGGGCATCGAGGCGCCAGCCGAACATAGACTGGGGCCATGTTGAGCCGGAGTCCCAGGATTTTGATTGGAAATCACAGTCGCCTGCCAAATATCGTCCCTTCAAGAGTACTTATCACCTCACAATGGCTATCACACGCACTAACCGTCAGGAGTGGCTGAAAGTTGATAGTAATTACCTTCAGTCCATGAGAATTAACGATAAAATCATGGAGCAGCACCCCACGACTACTTGTGTGGCGCAAGACTCTAAGGAAATAAAGCTGGCGGTGCACGAGATGTACGACTTCGTCTTGGACACCATCACTCAACGGTATCCAAAGTACTTCATTCGCCGTGGTAATACTTTGGAAAATACGATAAGCGGTGAAAAAGTTCCTCGATTTGCCACGAAAGCGATGTCATCCCAAGAGTGTCTAAGAAAGCTGGCCACGACGATCCAAGAAGATGTATTTGTTTTGCAGTATGATGATGAAGTCGAGGAATATCGCCTTCGCGCTACCACGGGCCTTGCAGGACTTGGGTTTGAGTGGTTCCAGAAGGTGGGTCTCAAGCTGACGGATATTCACGGACCTGTGCCTGGCTACGAAGAAAAGCTGCAGAAGTCGATGAATAGATATTTTCATCGTATCGCGCCTGGAGCAATGACTCAACGGGTGACATATTCCATCATGCTAGGTGATCGTGAAGATCTGTACTCTTCAGGTAATGCCTCTTTCAGTGAAGGCGCTATCGATGTCGATAGTCTGGACTTCGAGAACGGTACCTTCGTTCGGCTCGAGCGCCAAGTTCTTTTCCGACTCCCTCTTTCTGGGTTTCTGGGATTCACAATACGCACGTTTCTGTATTCGTTGTCAGAGCTCAAGAGTGAGGGATTGGGTGTGGCCTGTGCGGAGGCGCTGGAGGCCTGGCCAGAGAAGACGGGTGAATACAAAGGTCGTCCACTATGGGGGGATACCATTATACCATATCTTAGAAGCTAGATCTACATGCTACCGTTGCAGTATGTCTGAATAGGAGACAACGTAAACTGATAACTGGAATCATCATTGGCGTCAGCCCCTTGGAACCTCAAAACTCGCTACTTCGCGAGAAAAGGTTGTTTGGAGGCCTCAAATAATTAGATGTGTTAGAAATTATAGAAATTTGTAGGCATCTGTTAGGTGTTAACATGATTGAACTCAATGATGTCAAAATAGTCAATTGCGTATGCCGTCTGCAAAACTCTGGGTGGGTGCACAGTCGTAAACAATCTCCATCAGGCGGAGTCGGGGGGACGCAGCCCGGTGAAGAAAGCAAGTCCGTAACCCGTTGTCTCGAACGTGATTTTGGCTCCTTTGTTAAAGTAGAACACGTCACCAGGCGAGACAGATACTTTCTTACCGGTCTCATCGGTAATGGTGTACTCACCTTCAACTTCCAAGATCACCTTCATCTCATCGTAATCGTAGGTGTATACAAGAGGCTCCCCTTTCTCTTGTCTGAAGAAACCGCAGGTCATCTGCTGATCAGCGGGAGCATTAGAACTGAATGTGTCACCAAGAAAGGAATTGTTGCCTGGCGATTTAATTTGAGGGGGCTTGACCCCTTTACCCTCGCTTGCAGGCTTATAGAGCATAGGCATTTTTGTTCTTGAAACTTGAGCTGCCTCATTCCTAAATTGTCGCCTTGTGTGCATTTAAGTGGGCCCGACTTACCATCATACGCTGATACTCAGCCGTGCAATCGAGAGCCGAGAGATTGATAAGAAATTAACCCTTCCATCTCTGGGCAAGGTTGGTGTAGCTCAGCCTACTTCCGGTGTTATCAAGAGCAACTATATGCACTCCACCACCATCACCATCAAAGCAGTTGTCGCGAGGAAAGCCATCGCACTCGATGTCTCACCGAGGAAATTAGAATCCTTTGGGAGACAATGCAGCTTGGGCTGACTTCTTGCGCGAACACTCGACCACCCATTGGGCTATGGTGCCTTCTGCAGTCTGTCGAGGGTTGGGGTTGCAGATAACAGCTATCTAGGCCATATGAACGGTGGTGAAATGGTTAGTTTCAGTGATCACTCTCTTCAAGTGTATGGCATCTTACGACTTGACGAATCCCAAAGGACCTAATCCGCTCACTGGAGATGTAAACGCTCAATTTACGTCCCCCTCCAACGACGTGTGGATTCAGGTGGCTTCAGGATGCGTTTGGCCTATCATGCCCGGAATCGCTTTGCTGTACGCCGGATTGTCACGAAGAGCCTCAGCTACATCGCTACTTTTCATGAACTTCATGACCTGGGGGGTAGTTAGTATTGTTTGGTTCTTGCTTGGGTATAGCCTCGCTACTGCACCTAACGGCGGCCCCTTAATAGGGTCATTTCTGAACGGAGGCTTCAAAAACGTTGAGGGGGGCGTGAGCCCTGGATCTCTGGTACTTAATGAGCCAATATATGCCATGTTTCAGTGCTACTTTTGTGTTGCAACTGTCTGCATAACAGTCGGGGGATTCAACGAGCGAGCTCGCATGATACCTAGCCTTGTATTTGCCGCATTCTTCTCAGTCTTGTGTTACAGCATGGAGTCCTACTGGACATGGAGCCCAAACGGATGGCTGTACAAGCTGGGCGCGGATGATTTTGCTGGCGGTGGTTGTGTTCATATAAGCGGTGGGTATGCTGCTCTAGCGATTTCAATTTTCCTCGGACCTCGCCGAGGATCAACGGAAGGCAAAAAGCTGGCTCCTCCGCTCAAGCCTAGCGACGTGGTTTTGGTCTTTATAGGAACCTCGCTCATTTACTTTGGATGGATGTTTTTCAACTCAGGCACAGCCCTGAACGACACGGTTCGTTCCAGCTATGCGTTCCTCAATACTAATTTATCAGCTTCGTCTGGGCTTGTGACTTACTCAGTGCTCCATTACTGGCGGAAAGGACATCGCTGGTCTGTCGTAGCTGCCTGCGAAGGAGTCATAGCCGGACTAGTCGGCATAACACCAGCGGCTGGATTTGTGCCATTCCATTTTGCGGTGGTGACAGGAATTTTGACGGCAGCTGTTTGCAATCTGACCGATGGCCTTACTAGGAAGCTTGGTATCGATGAAGGGCTGGAGGTTTTCAACTTGCACGGCACTGGCGGATTTATTGGTAGTGTCTGCACCGCTTTGTTCGCAGCCGATTGGGTTGCTGCACTTGACGGTTCCACCAAAATTAAGGGCGGCTGGATCAATGGAAACTACATACAGCTTGGATATAACCTTGCAGCCTCGGTTTCCATGGCTGCGTGGTCATTTTGCATGTCCATGGCTCTCCTGTTTGCCATCAACTGGATCCCAGGGCTACGGTTTCGTGTAACAGACCAGGAGGAAGAAATGGGTGTAGACCTGTCCTACATGGAGGAAAGCCTGAGCTCATCCGTCAAAAGCATCATGGGGATTGCGACCAATGATGTTGAGTATTTGGAGACTAAAGTTTGACTCTTTATTTTCTATTGAAATATATCCAAGTAGTCAATTCGAGCGATGATCTCTCTTCATGTGTAGGAGCCGCCTCAAGGCGTATCACGCAAGGCCACAAAGGCTTACTCTAATCAACTTATGCATCATTCAAAGAAGATGTTACCAGGCCAGTTATCTACTGCAATGCTATTGCGGAGCCCCATTTTTCTATTTACTTAGCTAGGATAGGAACTGAATCATAGTTGCAGGATACTATTATCAACTAAGGTTCGTTCATGCTATAGACTGAATATTTACATGATAAGAGATAAACTAGTGCAGGAGCTTCAGATTTCTTCTGCTTCATAGAGCTGAGCTCAACATTATCGCCAAATTCCGAGAATTAGGCACGTCCTGAGAGACCCTCGGGAAACTCCTCGATTGTGGCCTGTGGCTTTCCATCCATCTGAGATGGATCGTAGCCATGCTCCTCAAGATAGTTGCGGAACTTAATATCTTCGAGGGCAATGGCCTCTTGACTGAGCTCAGGAATGAAAAGAGCCAGTATGGCTGACGCGATGCAAAGAGAGCTAGAAATATAGACCAACGTTTGCTGGCCGTGAGAAGTCTTAATTCCTCCGTAATGCTTTGCAATGGCAGGGAAGGCGTAGGTTCCCACAAATGCACCAATTTTTCCAATGGCAGCGGCTAGTGCGTAATAACGACCACGCACCGCGCTTGAACAAGTTTTCGAGCAGATAAGGCCAATGTTGTCGCCAGACCCGAATTCACCCAGGGTCTGGAAAATTCCGTAGGTCACCACGAGCCCAGCAATGTTTTTTGCCAAAGTGTGATACTCTGCTGCCAGAATGTAACCAATGATACCTTGCAAAAACATTCCTGTGAAGAGTGTGAGGCGAGGCCCAAAGTAGTCAGAAGCGAACCCACCAAGGTAAGACCCGGGCAAGTAGAAGAGGTTGAAGACAATTGCCCAGCCGAACGATGTTTTGATATTCTGGATGCCATCTTCGTTAACTGGTACCTGTGACTTGATAATCAACGAGGAGTACGTGCTCCAGCTGTATCCCGAGAAGTCGTAAAGGAACCAGATTGTGCTGACAAGAGCAAGGCGCGGCCCATACCTTTTAGTGATGAGCCACCAAGGGGTTTTCTCGGCCGATTTGAAGTTATTTTCTTTAAACTGGTCATCGTCTTCGAACTTGGCTCTCAAGTAGAACAACGAAAGCGGAGCAATGGCTCCGAGACCCATGACGAGACGCCAAGCTGCTTGAAGGCCGTGTGAGTTGCCAGGCTCGGGATAAGTAGGCACACTGCAAATGTACATCATGAGCCACGTAACGAAGGCGCTTGCCACGAAGCCGCAATCAATCATGAAATCGGTGAACCAGATAAACCATCTGTTTCTGTGTCCTTTGGATAGACGCTGGCTGACCTCGGCACAGGCGACTGAGCCCGCTGGGTATTCACCTCCAATACCAAGTCCTACCAATGCACGCATCGTGATGAGCATATCAAACATACCTTTGGGTTCTTCTGGCATACCAATACCCCAAGATCCAGCGGCTAAGATCGAGAACACAATGAGAATGACAGTCGAGATGAGCATGCTTGCCTTGCGAGACCAGAAGTCTGACAGCACACCGAAAATCAACATACCAACAACCGTTCCAACGAAAGCAATGGCACCTAAGTTGGACATGGCATTCGATTGCTCGTACTGCTCGGGCCGATATATGGTTTCGAGAATTGTTATGGCAAATCCTGAAGAATTATTGACATAGCCGTCACTGAAAAGACCTGCGCCGGTTGCAATGATGGGCCAGTACTTCTCCATACCCTTGCGAGGGCGTTCCTCAACTATCGCCTCTTCCTCAACATCGACCTTGCCGAGAACTGAATGCCTATCCGAACCAGAGCTGACAGTGTGACGTGAGTGAACATCAGCATCCTGGACCTTGGAAGGTTTGATGATTTGGCTATTGGTGGTTCCATACTCCATGTCACGAGAAGACTTGCGCTTCCCAGTCATCCAGCTCGGGAGCTCAATCTCCCGGCGAACCATCGCCCCATAGGCATTAAGGCCTTCCTTGATTCCGGATACCATTTTGCCTTATCAACAAAAAGATGAGCTACATTCACCAGCATCGGAAATCAAGATCAATTTATACCGCCTGTCAATGCCCCTGATTAATAAACAATTATACATGCATAAGCCCACCACGTGTGAGATGCCTTACAAGAAAAGTCATACATGTGTGTGCTCCTGCTCGATTAGACAAGCGAATGCTTGCAGCAATATGCGGGAAGTCTGCAGCGAGCCGCAGCTTGATGCCCAGTAAATCTAAGGCGGCTGTGTCGCTTAAACAGTCCATATTAGTTGAAATATTCATGTATTGTCCTCCTGTGACAATTCACAGCCTCACGAAAAGTGCGTCTATATTCCTAGCAGCCTTCCCTCCCCCGCCTTCAAAGTCCCTAGATGTTATCTCTCACTTTAGCGAGGGCTAACCCGAACTTCGAGCAGGTCACGTGATTGCTTCGAGGTACGGCATCTGCGTCATATATCGAAATTGCAAGCGCGCAAGCGTCAGGATTTAATTTTCTTTGGTAAATTTGTACATACGCTCGATGCCAATTACCTAGCCAGCCTCTTTGTAAAATCAGATTTTCAAAAATCACTGATTAATAACTGGTAGAGGGATATCAGAAGATCGAGGTGAATGGTGGATTTAGGCGTGTCTTCTTGAGGCGCATAGGGCAAGCGCTCGGGGGTTAGGCTCTAAGGATTCCCCACGTGGGAGTGCCGCTTGGATGTACTGAAGTTCGTCTCGCGATGCTTCGGTCTTCTTAGCGATTTTAGTCTTGCGCGTTATTGCGGACCTTGAGGTCTGGTCTTTGAAGTCGCTCTGATTTTCAAGGCTGTCGACTGCTTCACCAGGCGCTCGTGAGTTCTAGCTTAACAGGCCCGCACAGGCGCTCGGTAATAAGGCAATTTATTAGCTAGAGTTCGGTCTACGATAGCGAAAGCTTAGATATAATGATACACAAGCTTCATGTTGAACTCCTGATTCATTTCGGAGCGGCTTCCGACTAGCTTTGCGATCCCTGAGGCTCCGACGAAAGCACAAAGTTTCCCCACTTAATAGCAGCCGATAGGGTGTCTACGGGCGCTTAAGTTTTTTTATGAAACGATATTCGGGCTAGGGTCTGGTCGAGAGGATTGTTCTCGGAAAGATGCAAGATTAGATGAAAGATCTCTCGACGCACCGTTCAGTACTCTAATTCATGAAAGGCTGCCATGCTGAAGGCATATTACTGACCTCGTATAACTAGCAGTTTTGCAGGCCCAGATGTATAACGGCCGTAGCTCCAGAGTTGTGTTAAGAGTTTTACCTATCAGTGAAAGCACAATTGCATTACTCAGCAGTCGCTCAGTCGAAGTTGCAACAACAAGGATAGGCTCGCTTATCTGGACAAATTTAGTCGAACGCTACTCTAAATGGGACAACAAGAATTCGTCATCTCACTAGGCGATGAGAGAGAAACTCGCTCGATCAATAAAAGTCCTAGAACGCCTTAGGAAGGGCTACATAAATACAGAAAACTCTTGATCCTGCCAACGCGTATTGGGGAAAGCCCAACCCTGCTCCCACCCGCGCTTTGGAAGATCAGCCAGCCGCTGCACCTGGGAGCGACGCGCGTGGAAACCGTACCCAACGTTTATATATACTGTCGGTAGATTCAAGCAACAAACACCATTCTTCGACATGACATCCAAGGAGCCTGTTGTCGCAGGTGGTATGCAAAATGGTTTTGACGCATCAAAGGTGGATCATTTGAGTTCGCGTGAGCGCGCGCTCGTCGAACGACGTCAAAATGTGCTAGGGACTGCCTATAAGTTGATGTATGAACACCCTGTCGAATTCGTCAAGGCCAAAGGCGTTCACATGTATGACTTCGAAGGCAACGAATACCTGGACTGCTACAATAACGTTGTGTCCGTGGGGCACTGCAATCCTAAGGTGGTAAGTGCTGTCACCGAGCAGCTTAACACGCTCAACACCCATACGCGTTACCTTAGTGAGCCAATCTTGAATTATACAGAGAAGCTCCTTTCTACTTTTGAGGAGCCTTTGAAAAATGCGATGTTTACTTGCACTGGAAGCGAGGCTGTGGATCTTGCCTTACGGATCGCGAAGTTCTATACTAAAGGAACTGGCGTGATTATAACTGATTATGCTTATCATGGTATCACCGCGCAAGTTGCCTCGATCTCGAGCTCTATGGGTCAATTTGTACCTCTAGACAAAGATGTTCGCTGTGTTAGGCCTCCTTATGCCTACCGCGCCGAACCTGGTGTGGATGTTGGCGAAAGACTTGCGAAAGACATTGAATTGGCAATCCTGGACATGAAGCGACATGGCATTAAATTTGTTGGGTTCATTGCTGACAGTATCTTCTCGACGGACGGTCTACTATCGGAGCCAGTAGGATTTCTGCAGCCAGCGATCGCAAAGGTTCATGAACACGGAGGCCTTTACATTGCAGATGAAGTTCAGCCGGGGTTCGGTCGGACAGGCTCCCACATGTGGGGTTACCAGCGCCACAATGTTGTGCCTGACATCGTAGTGATGGGGAAGCCCATGGGCAATGGCATGCCTATCGCCGCAGTTGTGACGAAGCCGCACCTCATTGAGGACTTTGGAAACAAAGCAAGATACTTTAACACTTTTGGTGGCAACCCTGTCTCGATTGCTGCAGCACAAGCTACCTTCGACGAGATAACGGGCCATGCCCGTGCCAACGCTGACGAGGTCGGGACATTCATCCTAGATGGGTTCAGAGCCTTGATGGACAAGTATGAACAGATCGGGGATGTGCGAGGGGCAGGAATGTACTTCGCGGTCGAATTCGTGCGCAGCCGCTCCTCAAAGGAGCCTGATGCCGAACTCACGCGCAAAGTTGTCGCTGAACTACGCGAGCGACGCATCTTGATAAGTACCACTGGCAAACTGTCGAACTGCCTGAAGATCCGACCGCTACTGGTTTTTACCAAAGAAAATGCAAAGACACTGCTCGATGGCTTCGATGCTGTTCTTGCCAAGTTGACTAGCTCAACCGAATTAGACGTTCCCGCTTCAGTACTCTCAGGGGAATCTACAGTAGTTTCTGAAGAGCTGGCTGTGGCTGTTCTTCGGAAGTACTATGGCGTAGAAGGTTCGATCAAGAAACTGAGGGGTGAACGTGACCAAAATTTTCTAGTGCATACCTCGAGCCAAGACTACGTCCTAAAATTTCTCCACCCGAGTGAAGATGAAGAGTTCAGCAGCTTCCAGACAGGCATCATGAAGCACATTGCGCTCACAGCACCAGAAATCCCAGTCCAAATGGTAGTTTGCCCAATCCTTCTGACATCAGCTGGCTCCAACGATGAGCTGCGTGTGGAAGTCAATGGTGAACAACGAAATGTACGTCTGGTCACCTACATCAACGGCGACCTTCTGACCGATGCAGAACCTTCCTTGAAGCAGAGATACAATCTTGGTGCTATTGCTGGCAAAGTCACCCTGGCTCTTCAATCCTTCTCTCATATTGGTCAGAACCATGTGCTGCTATGGGACATCCAGCACGCTGATCAGTTGTTGCCATATCTCAACGACTTGTCCTTGCCGGAGGATCAACGTGCTATACTTGATCGCTGCATGAGCTATTACCAGCAACGTCTGAAGCCGCATTATTCTCGGCTGCGTAAAGGGGTCGTCCACAATGATTACAATACCGACAATGTTATTGTCGACACACAGGACCCTACCAAAATTGCTGGAATCTTAGACTTCGGCGATGCGGTATACACCCCAATTGTAAACGACGTTGCGGTGGGGGCAGTGTACCAACTGGGGCTGCCCAACGCTGAGCTTCTAGATGGCGCTTTGGCCTTCATCCGTGGATATGATTCCGTTTTCTCTTTGACAGGGGAGGAAACTGAGCTTATTTTCGATGCCATGATAATTAGAATGTTCACACGACTAGTTCTTCACACGTGGCGCTCAAGAAAATTCCCAGACAATCAGGAGTATCTTCTCCGTACTTCAAAAGCGACTTGGACGCACCTAGAACAGCTGCTTGATAACGAATCGGAATACAGGAAGCGCATTTCCCTGTTCCGGCTTTAGACGACACTACGCGAAACTAGCCTTAAGTTGTGATTCTGTTTGTGTCAACGCGAAGGTTCCACCCGAATAGCATGAAAACTACACTTCGAATACTTTCAGTGTTCTGCATCTACTCAAAAGAATGTACATCACGTCGTCCCCAACGAAGAAGAATGTACATCACGTCGTCCCCAACGACGTCAACCATCAAAATCTGATTGAGTGAGCCTCTGACTTTGTCGAAGGACAAAGAAAAATGCAGCGACCAAAGGCTTGACCCAAAGCAAGGGGTTGGCAGCAATACTAGTATTACGCGACCAAGTTAGGTAAATGAAGGTTAAATAGATTGATTTGAATGTGGATCAGAGGCAGCTCTGTGACTTGTTGAGGGGTACTGTGCAGCCTGTCAAGTCAGGAAGTCGTTGCCGAGTCAAGACGTAGGTGGTGACATATTCGAGGCAGCTCCGACAGCTAGCTCATGCACCTTTTTGAAGGGTGGCATCCTTCGAAAGGAGACCGCTCAGCTTACAAACGTTTGAAGGTCGTCAGCCCCCCTTCTGGAGCTCTGCCGAGTCAGACTTAGGCTTGCTTTTGGCCTTTTCTTCTTCACTTGGCCCGCAACCGCAGTCGTACTCCTCAAAAATGTATGCGCAATCGAAGGTGGTTTTGTTGAGCCGTATGTTCACGTCGTTGTGAGCTTGACATCCCCACATGACGGCGTTCTTGCGGCTTGCCACCTGAGGAGGATACTTTTTGAGCAACTCTTGGAAATGCTCGGCACATTCGCGGCAAGGATAGACACGGGAGAAAAGCTTTATGTAGTCTGAAAGGGTCTGTTTCTCCTCAGCAGTGGGCTCTTCCGGATACTGCGCAAGTATCGTGTGGAGCATCTTCCATCCGGCCCGGCCCACCTCAGCGCGAATCGTCTGATTGGGCATTTTAGCCATTATTGGTTTCCCCTCGATAATAGTGTCGAGGCCCTGTGCCTGTTCTCCACTTCCCGGCCCGCCTTTGGTCTGGGAAGTCTCCGAACTGTCCCCCGAGTTGTGTACAGCGGCGGGCGAAGGCCCAGCCACTGTTATACTTGTATGTGAGCCTTGCGGCTGAGAGATTTGGCTGCCATCTCCATGATGCGCAACATTGACTACATCCTTGTCCGAATGTGGCGTATGGTCTATGTGGTCGTTGCTGGTCTCGAATTGCTTGATTTGTGAGAGTGTGGGATTCGCTTTAAACGACTTAGCAAATGAGATTAGGCCCATCAGCGTGAACGCGATTACAATGAGCGAAAGTATTGGATGTTTGCGAGCCATTTGGAAATACTTAGGAAACAACAGTAGTGACGCGCACAAGCGGGTTCAGACCGCCCTGGGCAGGGTTTCGTATTCGCGAAATACTGCCGTCGTCAAATTTTTGTAGCCAATGGATCCACCTCCCTAACATTACGTTATCTGTTCTGAGATAGTCAATTTCAAGGGCTTTTCTGTGCTCAGCTCTAGCGACTTTCTCATTGCGTTTTTCCGGGGCGACGCCGCTTGGCGCTACCGCGAGCCGCGCCCGCTCTGAGGCGCCAAGTGGTCTAGGGCTAATTTGAGTCGAAAAGATAAAGTATAGTGATTATGGGAGTTAGTAAAGTTGAAGAGAAGAGTTGAGTCTCTTCGCTTATCAGGGGTATAACTAGATGAACAAGATCAGCAGGCCAGACAAGATGGCGCCAAGGGAAACATAATTACGTCTTCCTGAGTTGGCCAGGCCAACCGTTGGAGTGGATCCGATACTCGTGTCTGACGCCACAGGGATGGGCTTGACAGAGGAGGGAACCTGAGAGACCGCTACCACATCAGAGGGCGGCAATCTCGTTGGAGTGGGCGCGTCAGTATTAGCTTCCCTGGAAGAGATGACCGAAGGGGATGCAGCGCCAGTGCTATGAGACGTGTCCCGCGATCTGCTTTCAGGCGCGACACTGGTGCCAAATTCATTTGCAGACTCAATAGAAGAAGACCCACCACCAATGGTAGTTCTAGTAGGATGAGTACCATCGTCCAAGCTGGATGACCTTGCTGAAGCCTGTTCCTGGGTGGCCACTATCGTAGGCATGGAACTTGCAACGCCTCGGGGCTTCTCACTCACAGATCCCGCAGTGACTGCTGTCGAAGCCGAGGTGCTCACCTGAGCACCTTCGCGGTCGCTCACCTGAGCCTGGCTGGATTGACGAGGGGGGCTAGGCTGTGTAGAGCGTGCCGTAGAGCCCTCTTCACCATGAGTGAGGCTGTCAGAGCTGTTTGCGGGTGGAGTGGAAGTAGGAACCTGCCCAGACAGCTGTGAAAACTGCGTACCCTCTGCTGTGGATGCTTGTGGCGTGCTCATGCTCAATGGAGAGCTTTCGCTTGAGACTGCACCACGTCCGCTCGATGCGAACGACGGCACGAATGTTTTACTAGGCGAAACCAGTACGACCGTGGTTTTCGTCACCGTTACTCCATCCGAGGTATACGGGCCTTCGGTAGTGAACGTCCTGGAAACGTAGCCCGGCACTGTCTCAGTTGTAACCGGAACTGTCAGGGACTTCTCGCTACTCACCGAACTGGGCAGCGTTTGCACACCGTGGGATTCTGTAGTCGATGTACTGGGAACGCCAACTATCACAATGGACTCAGTTGAGTTTCCACGAACCACGCCTTGAGTGGTGTAAGTCGAAGTGTAGCTATTCGACCAGGTGGAGGTCACCGTGGATGCCGTGGGCTTCGTGACCCATGTTGGATTGCTCCAGTCGGGGACGTTGCTGGTAGATGTTGGGGTCTCTACAATGACTGATGTGATCGGCCCTGTGATAGTCGTATCACTGGAGACGACGGTATATACGCCGGTTTCCGTAATAGTGTGGGCACTTGTGACAGTGCCACCTGTTGTAATCGTGGTGCGTCGACCTGGAGCCGTTGGGGTCTCAACATAGACGGTGGTGGCGACGCCGGTGATCACTACGTCGCCAGAAGTCGTGGTATAGGGACCAGTTTTGGTGAAGGACGTTGCTTGAGTCCCAGTGCCCTCTGTCGTGATCGTGGTAGCATAGCCAGTCGCCGTTGGTCGCTCAACATAAACCGTCGTAGCTACACCTGTCACAGTCTCGTTTCCGAATCTTGTGGTGTAAGGGCCTGTCTGGGTGTAGGTAGTCGCCCGGCTCCCTTCAGTCGTGATCGTTGTGACGAGCCCAGGCACCGTAGGGGTTTCCACGTAGCTAGTCGTTGCGACTCCGGTGGTAGTCGAGTTCCATGAAGCCACGGTGTATGGCCCAGTCTTCGTAGAGGAAGTGGGCTGACCGCCAGTGCTAGGCGCAGTGATCGATATGACAGATCCAGGCACAGTCGGTGTCTCCACGTAAACTGTCGTGGCTACTCCTGTCTCAGTGACATTATTGGACGTCATGGTGTAAGGACCCGTCTCGGTGTATGTGGTTGCCGAAGCCCCAGGAGTCGTGATGGTTGTAGCGAACCCAGGCGCAGTAGGAGTTACAACATAAATCGTCGTGGCCACCCCTGTTTCGGTCAGGTTACCCGAGGTCACGGTGTACGGGCCAGTCTTGGTGTAGGTAGCTGGTTGACTACCCGTACCAGGGGTTGTGATCGTCGTGGCGTAGCCAGGCAACGTCGGTGTCCCCACGACAGTTGTGGCTACACCGGTCTCTGTGGTGTTGTCAGTTGAGACGGTATGAGGGCCGGTTGCCGTGTATGTGGTAGGCTGAGTACCCGATTTGGCTGTTGAGATCGTTGAAGCATGAGTAGGCGCTGTCGGTGTCTCGACGTAAACCGTTGTGGCTACACCTGTCTCCGTCAGGTTACCAGAAGTTATGGTGTAAGGCCCAGTCTTGGTGTAGGTCGTCGGCTGGTTACCGGTGCCCGGGGATGTGATCGTCGTGGCGTAGCCAGGCGCCGTGGGTGTCTCAATGTACACCGTTGTCGCCACTCCTGTCTCCGTCAAATTACCAGAGGTCACCGTGTAAGGACCAGTCTTGGTGTAAGTGGTCGGCTGGCTACCAGTACCCGGGGTTGTGATCGTCGTGGCGTAGCCAGGCGCCGTGGGTGTCTCGACGTAAACCGTTGTCGCCACTCCTGTCTCCGTCAAATTACCAGAGGTCACCGTGTAAGGACCAGTCTTGGTGTAAGTGGTCGGCTGGTTACCAGTGCCCGGGGATGTGATCGTCGTGGCGTAGCCAGGCGCCGTCGGTGTCTCGACGTAGACTGTAGTCGCCACTCCTGTCTCCGTGATATTATCGGACGTGATGGTGTAAGGCCCAGTCTTGGTGTAGGTCATCGGCTGGTTTCCGGTGCCCTGGGTGGTGATCGTCGTGGCGTAGCCAGGCGCCGTGGGTGTCTCGACGTAGACCGTTGTCGCCACACCTGTCTCCGTCAGGTTGCCGGTGGTTACGGTATAGGGCCCAGTCTTGGTGTAGGTCGTCGGCTGGGTACCGGTGCCCGGGGATGTGATCGTCGTGGCGTAGCCAGGCGCCGTGGGTGTCTCCACATAGACCGTTGTCGCCACACCTGTCTCAGTCAAGTTGTTCGAAGTGACAGTGTAGGGGCCGGTTGAGGTGAAGGTGGTCGGTCGCGTACCCGTGCCAGGTGTTGTTATCGTTGTAGCATGACCCGGCGCCGTGGGTGTCTCGACGTAGACCGTTGTCGCCACACCTGTCTCCGTCAGGTTGCCGGTGGTTACGGTATAGGGCCCAGTCTTGGTGTAGGTCGTCGGCTGGGTACCGGTGCCCGGGGATGTGATCGTCGTGGCGTGGCCAGGTGCCGTGGGTGTCTCGACGTAGACCGTTGTCGCCACACCTGTCTCCGTCAGGTTGCCGGTGGTTACGGTATAGGGCCCAGTCTTGGTGTAGGTCGTCGGCTGGGTACCGGTGCCCGGGTTGGTGATGGTCGTGGCGTGGCCAGGTGCCGTGGGTGTCTCGACGTAGACCGTTGTCGCCACACCTGTCTCAGTCAAGTTGTTCGAAGTGACAGTGTAGGGGCCGGTTGAGGTGAAGGTGGTCGGTTGCGTACCAGTTCCTGGCCTCGTTATCGTTGTAGCGGTTCCAGGCGCGGTCGGTGTCTCCACGTAAACCGTGGTGGCGACACCCGTCTCCGTCAGGTTGTTGGACGTGACAGTGTAGGGGCCGGTTGAGGTGTAGGTGGTCGGTAGCGTACCAGTTCCTGGCCTCGTTATCGTTGTAGCGGTTCCAGGCGCGGTCGGTGTCTCCACGTAAACCGTGGTGGCGACACCCGTCTCCGTCAGGTTGTTGGACGTGACAGTGTAGGGGCCGGTTGAGGTGTAGGTGGTCGGTAGCGTACCAGTTCCTGGCCTCGTTATCGTTGTAGCGGTTCCAGGCGCGGTCGGTGTCTCCACGTATACCGTGGTGGCGACACCTGTCTCCGTCAGGTTATTGGACGTGACAGTGTAGGGACCAGTCGAGGTGTAAGTGGTCGGCCGGTTAACAGTGCCCGGGGTTGTGATGGTTGTGGCGTAGCCAGGGGCCGTTGGTGTCTCGACGTAGACCGTCGTGGCTACTCCAGTTTCCGTGAAGTCACCAGATGTTATGGTATAAGGGCCAGTTTTCGTGATCGTGGTCAACCGGCTACCAGTGCCCACAGTGGTTATCGTAGTCGCAAATCCGGGCGCTTCGGGAGTTTCCACGTAAACAGTAGTAGCCACGCCTGTCTCTGTTAGGTTTCCAGAAGTGATCGTGTACGGACCAGTCTGAGTATAAGTAGTGGCCTGCCTTCCAGTGGTCGTGATTGTAGTAGCAATACCGGGCGCCGTCGGCGTTTCCACGTAAATGGTTGTGGCTACACCTGTCTCAGTCATATTGTTGGATGTGACAGTGTAGGGGCCCGTCGATGTGAGGGTAGTCGGCTGCGTGCCTGTTCCAGGTCTCGTTATCGTCGTAGCGATCCCAGGCGCGGTCGGGGTCTCCACATACACTGTTGTGGCTACGCCCGTCTCTGTCAAATTATTGGACGTAAAGGTGTAGGGACCAGTTGAGGTATAGGTGGTCGGCTGCATACCAGTTCCTGGCCTGGTTATCGTTGTGGCGATCCCAGGCGCGGTCGGTGTCTCCACGTAGACCGTTGTCGCCACACCTGTCTCAGTCAAGTTGTTCGAAGTAACAGTGTAGGGGCCGGTTGAGGTGAAGGTGGTCGGTTGCGTACCAGTTCCTGGCCTCGTTATCGTTGTAGCAGTCCCAGGCGCGGTCGGTGTCTCCACGTAGACCGTTGTCGCCACACCTGTCTCAGTCAAGTTGTTCGAAGTGACAGTGTAGGGGCCGGTTGAGGTGAAGGTGGTCGGTTGCGTACCAGTTCCTGGCCTCGTTATCGTTGTAGCAGTCCCAGGCGCCGTGGGTGTCTCGACGTAAACCGTCGTAGCTACTCCCGTCTCTGTCAAGTTGTTCGAAGTGACAGTGTAGGGGCCGGTTGAGGTAAAGGTGGTCGGTTGCGTACCAGTTCCTGGCCTCGTTGTCGTTGTAACGATCCCCGGTGCGGTCGGCGTCTCCACATATATAGTTGTGGCCACGCCCGTCTCTGTCAAATTATTAGACGTAACAGTGTAAGGTCCCGTCACGGTGTAGGTGGTCGGCTGCATATCTGTTCCAGGCTTCGTTATCGTTGTAGCTGTCCCCGGCGCTGTCGGAGTTTCCACATAGACAGTTGTCGCCACACCTGTTTCCGTAATATTGTTGGACGTGACAGTGTAGGGACCAGTCGAAGTGTAGGTGGAGGGCTGCGTACCGGTGCCCGGGGTTGTGATCGTCGTGGCGTGGCCAGGCGCCGTGGGAATTTCCACATAGACCGTTGTGGCTACACCTGTTTCTGTCACATTATTGGCTGTGATAGTGTAGGGACCAGTTGAGGTGTATGTGATAGGCTGCGTACCTGTACCAGCTGTTGAGATCGTTGTGGCATGACCAGGCGCTGTCGGAGTGTCCACATAGACAGTCGTAGCCACACCAGTTTCCGTCAGATTATTGGACGTGACAGTGTAGGGGCCGGTTGAGGTGTAGGTTGTTGGTTGCGTACCAGTTCCTGGCCTCGTTATTGTTGTGGCGGTCCCAGGCGCTGTCGGTGTCTCCACGTAAACAGTCGTAGCCACACCTGTTTCCGTCAGATTGTTGGACGTGACCGTATAGGGGCCGGTAGAGGTGTAGGTGGTCGGCTGCGTACCGGTTCCGGGCCTCGTTATCGTTGTGGCGGTCCCAGGCGCTGTCGGTGTCTCCACGTAAACAGTCGTCGCCACACCTGTTTCCGTCATATTGTTGGATGTGACCGTATAGGGGCCGGTTGAGGTGTAAGTGGTCGGCTGCGTACCGGTTCCAGGCTTCGTTATCGTTGTTGCAGTTCCAGGCGCGGTGGGCGTCTCAACGTAAACAGTTGTCGCCACACCTGTTTCCGTCAGGTTACTGGACGTGATGGTGTAGGGACCCGTCGAAGTGTAAGTGGTCGGCTGCGTACCGGTTCCGGGCCTCGTTATCGTTGTTGCAGTTCCAGGCGCGGTGGGCGTCTCAACGTAAACAGTTGTCGCCACACCTGTTTCCGTCAAGTTATTAGACGTGATGGTGTAGGGACCCGTCGAAGTGTATGTGGTCGGCTGCGTACCGGTTCCTGGCCTAGTGATCGTTGTGGCGGTCCCAGGCGCGGTCGGAGTGTCCACATAGACAGTCGTAGCTACACCGGTTTCCGTCAAATTATTAGATGTGAGGGTATAAGGACCAGTTGAGGTGTAGGTGGTCGGCTGCGTACCGGTTCCTGGCCTGGTGATCGTTGTGGCGGTCCCAGGCGCGGTGGGAGTGTCCACATAGACAGTCGTAGCTACACCGGTTTCCGTCAAATTATTAGATGTGAGGGTATAAGGACCAGTTGAGGTGTAGGTGGTCGGCTGCGTACCGGTTCCTGGCCTGGTGATCGTTGTGGCGGTCCCAGGCGCGGTGGGAGTGTCCACATAGACAGTCGTAGCTACACCGGTTTCCGTCAAATTATTAGATGTGAGGGTATAAGGACCAGTTGAGGTGTAGGTGGTCGGTTGCGTACCGGTTCCCGGCCTAGTGATCGTTGTGGCGGTCCCAGGCGCGGTCGGAGTGTCCACATAGACAGTCGTAGCCACACCTGTTTCCGTCAAATTATTAGACGTGATGGTATAAGGACCGGTTGAGGTGTATGTGGTCGGCTGCGTACCGGTTCCCGGCCTAGTGATCGTTGTGGCGGTCCCAGGCGCGGTCGGAGTGTCCACATAGACAGTCGTAGCTACACCGGTTTCCGTCAAATTATTAGATGTGAGGGTATAAGGACCAGTTGAGGTGTAGGTGGTCGGTTGCGTACCGGTTCCCGGCCTAGTGATCGTTGTGGCGGTCCCAGGCGCGGTCGGAGTGTCCACATAGACAGTCGTAGCCACACCTGTTTCCGTCAAATTATTAGACGTGATGGTATAAGGACCGGTTGAGGTGTAGGTTGTTGGTTGCGCACCAATTCCCGGCCTAGTGATCGTTGTGGCGGTTCCAGGTGCGGTCGGTGTCTCCACGTAAACAGTCGTCGCCACACCTGTTTCCGTCAGGTTGTCGGACGTGACGGTGTAAGGGCCGGTTGCAGTGTAGGTGGTTGGCTGGGTACCGCTCCCAGGCTGTGTGATCGTTGTAGCGATTCCGGGAGCTGTCGGGGTCTCCACCACGATCGACGTAACGACCCCAGTTAAAGTAAGATCATCCTTGGTTGTGGTATATGGACCAGTGGTGGTTAGCGTGGTGGGAATGCTACCCGTTCCTGCTGTTGTGGTAGTTCGCACGATACCCGTAGCTGTCGGAGTTTCGACGACAACTGATGTTATAACTCCAGTCATACCATCACTAGTATAAGGGCCAGTCCAGGTAAAGGTGGTTGGTCTTGCGCCACTGTATGGAGTGATGACGGTGGTCGCGATTGCCGGCGCAGTTGGTGTCTCCACAATATAGCTTGAGACGATTCCAGTAGTGACTGATCCACGATTGGTCGACGTGTAAAGACCTGTCGAAATCTGTGTGGTAGTGAAGCTTCCGGTCCAGGGTCTTGTCGTAGTCACATCTACGCCTGTCCCACCTGGTGTGTTCACGACAATCTGCGTTGTTGTCGACGTACCAGTGTTTGTATATGTGTGGTCCGTCGTGTAAACTCCGGTCCATGGTTCCGTGGTCATAACCGGGCAGTTTCCAGTTGTATCCAGCTGGTAGATATTGCTGAAGTCTGTGTTGTTGTATCCGTCTGGCTGGAGAACGGATGCCTCAATCACATGTGCGCCGACCGCATTGAAGTATACCATTCGCATGGGATAATACAAACCAGCCTTAAGCTCCACAGTGTAGTGAGTCCCTCGAAACGTCGGTGTGGCATGCTGAAGTCCCTTTTCGTAACTCTCACCGTATGACCCAACTTCAAACTTATCAACAACCAGGGAAGTGTCAAAGTCGCCACAGCATGCTGATCCTCGCCCAAGCTGTAAACTTATATTGTCATCGGCTGCCAAGTAGAAGGTATACTCACCATCCATGGGAGCTCGATAAAAACCCGTAAACCGCATAGCAAAGTTTGAAATGGGCACGCGGACACCATATACCCAGCCATATTGCACAATGGCGATCTTTGGGTTAATGTCATACGTGTAGATGTCGGTGACGCCAGAGGTACTAGCAAATCTCCCTCCCTGGTATTTGTAACCGTACTTGTAGTAGTCAATGTTGATGGACCCATCAGCATTAAACCCGGCTTGGCTTTGCAGGGGATATTTATAGTAGTCAACGTTGAAACCTTGGCCGACAACAACAGGGCCGGGACAAGCCGCCACAAAATCGGAATTTGCGGCGGTTGCCAGTCCTGCTGCCAATGCAGCGGTCAGAATTAGTGCCATTTGCGTTGGAGCAATTGAACATCCATCACAGGGCCTTATAAGATATTTTTACAATACGCAAGTGTGAGAGAATACTGGCTAGGGTCCAGGCGCATGCGCTTCGCGCGTGCATGTGCAAGTCTCGATCCAGCAGCAGCGTATGCATATGCACTAGCGAACTCACAAGGGTTCATATTTCCCATCGCCCTTCTGTCCCCTGTTCACAGTTTGGGACGGAAACAAAAGATGAGCAGAACAGCTCCCATCAGACTGAAATTTTTAGAGTCGCCATTAATTTTGCATCGCTTGGTAGGGACATATGTGCACACGAGAAGACATTTAATTGTAGTTCAGGTGCTTGCAGACATACTGGAGAATCGCCCAGGTCTGAAAGCAGTTTGCCCCGCCCGATTGAGAACCCTCCAAATTCCGCTGGCCCACCACCTACCAAGTAATTGCCACGATTGTGGCTGATATAGCCTCGAGTCATAAGAATAGAAAGAGAAGCTTCGTTAGGTTTGCCGCGGTTTGTAGATCGAGTTGCTCTTCAGAGATTGCTTCTGTCCTGGCGCTGGACTGAAGGGTGGCTGCCGCATTACACTTGACACTGTAATTATACTTAAAAAAAAATTAATGACGATGCTGATCTGGATACCATACAGCCTTCTTGCCCCTCTAGAACCAGTAACCTCAGCTCACTATTGGCCACCACTCTGCCATGTTTTCGAGCTGCAGTCACTCAGTACGTCTGGGGGAGACTTATTGACTACCCTTGACCTAGTCACGCATGAAATGAGTGCTTAAATTTGGCCCTGTTATCAGTAGGGTTTATTTGGGGCGTTGCGCGCCTTTTATAGAGGCTAAGCGCGTCTGCTCTTTAGTGCAGGGTTCTCTGCAACTGGTCAAGGAAGCCCACCAAGATCAACGAACAGTTGGCCATGTTTGTAGAGGTCACAGTTTGTCTGGGACCAATACGTTCAACTAGTCATACCGTTTTCCCGCTAACGCTATTTTTGACACCGCTCTCAAAAGTGCGGCACCTGCGTTTGTCATGGGTACGCACCCCTGAAGCGCAATGCACCCGATCCATAAAGCCTCAACCCTGCCTAACCCTGCAGTGTGTCTGTGGACTTTGAGGACGAACTAACTGTGAAGCTGACTGTACAGCATACCTGTCGATGAGATTCTCGACGCCTCAATAGCCACTGACTAAACCTGAGAGCAGAGTCGGCAGGCACCTCGGCAAAACTCGCCACCATTGCCGCCCTCATCGGATGTAAGTCTTACCCTCGGATGTAGGGCTCACCGCCCTACGAGCCGCACAGGTCGCCCTAGTCAAGCAATTGATCAAGCAAAACTAGGATCTTGGTATCTTAGTGAAGATAGAGCCCATGATTTGCCACTCGTTAGCCTATCATGGTGTATGTGGGTCACAGCAGTCCACATTGGACATGATACTTTGGGTGGTTGAGCACTGGCTGAGTGTCATGGAGTCACTTGTGAATTTTAGATAGCTAGAATTGATAGTCTGTGAGTGAAACTACTTCTTAGGTATAGGCAGACTTCCTTGAGGCTATGGGCGCCTATACCAGTTGAGTGCGTCGTTGCTATAATTCAACATAAAATAATTTAGAATTAATTGTACACCCAGTGGCTCTGATTCCCCGACTGGGACGTCGCTGTCCGTCATTACCAAACTCAAAGGGAACACACTAGAAAACTCTTTTATTTTTGGAGGTGTCATGCTTTAGGGGGAGACGGCATGCCGAGTGGGCACCCTGTTAGTTGGGTATGCGATACAGTATTTGCCTTTGCAATTATTAAAGCTCACGGCGTGACGTAATAGTTGCACCATGGAATGATATGTAACATAGCAGGCTCAGCTTGTACAAACGCCGAGCATCGCAATTGATAAATTTCTACGTCGTTGCATGTAGTTCATGTGACAAGCATGGATGGTGCACCGGGCGAAACAGAAGTTCTATGGACCACTAGTAGAGGCAGCGGTTGGGCCCTTGTACGTAGGATATGTGTAGCATGGCGTGAATGTCCGGAAGAAGGTCCCTTGTGCTTCGCTTGAGCAACTAAAATGTCAGTTGCTATATTCTGTACATCTCGTATCCACATTTCGGAACACGCAACTCAACTACATCTAGTGGATTAAGCTCGCAATCAGGCTTCAGTGCAAGTAGTTGGCATGTTGGCTTCGAGCGTCCAAACGTAGATAGCGATTATGCGTCCACACGTGATATGTATGCATCTGTGCCTGAAGACTCGCAATAGCACTGATGTACCAGGACAAAAGGTGATGCAATGGCCCTGTTAGTCTTTAATGTCGTCTACAGTGGCCATTATTGGTGGGGGTCCTGCCGGAGTGGCGGCAGCTCGAGCGCTTCTAGCCGAGTCACCAGAATTCACGATAACCATCTTCGAGTCTCGACCTGCTTTTGGTGGGCTATGGAACTATTCTCCGACCAAAGGGCCAATGTACCGCGATCTTGTTGCCAATGTATCCCGGGAGCTTATAGGATTCCACGAGTTTGCTTTCCCTGGTCAGGGGATTTTGAAGTCATATCCTAGTCGAGATACTGTGCTTGGTTACATTAGAGATTACTCCAGGTCAGTCACTCGAGATACAAGGGTTTCCGTGCAATTCAACACCGAAGTCGAGTCAGTGGTAAAGGATGAAGAGTCGGGCTCTTGGATCACAGCGACGTCAAAGTCGCAACAATTTCGTAGTGATTTCCTGGTTTTGGCGACTGGACATTATGAGTTCCCGAATTGGCCAAGCATTCAGGGGCTCAGGTCCCATCCCGGGGTGATCCACTCAGTTGATTACGACTCACCAGATGAGTTCATTGGTAAGCGCGTCTTGATACTGGGAAACTCAAGGAGTGGTACGGATATAGCTATTCAGGTCCTGGGAGCCACCGCGCCGATCGCTATTAGCCGCCGCAGAGTAGGCCCCGCGGATAAGCTCTTCGACAATGACCCAGGAAGTGTTGACTGGAAGCCGGAGGTGGTGAAGGTCGCAGGGCGGCTGGTGTTTTTCAAAGACGGGTCTTCAGAAACTTTCGATCGCGTCATTGCTTGCACGGGCTACTTGTACGACTTTCCCTATGTGAAGCACAAAAACTGGGCTCTTCCACTGCTTGATCAGCGACGCGTACGGTTTCACAATTTATATAAACACACTTTCTACATTGGCGATCCGTCACTGGCAACGCTAGGTATGAACAAAGGAATGGTGCCCTTCCCCACTTTCGAGACTCAGGCAGAAGTTATTGCCCATGTGTGGGCCAATAAACTCAGACTGCCTTCAATGGCTGACATGCTGCAGGAGGAGGAGAGTCAACGCCTACTGGCCAACGCGGAAGAGGAAAAGTACCACGATCTTTCGATGAACTTAGACATCGCATTTATGCAAACCCTATGGAATTGGGCAGATAAGGCTAGGGGTGGCTTTCGAGCGGAGAGGTGGAACGAGAATAAAATCGAGCTACGCAAGGCCGCCGCTGAACAAAAGGGCAAAGAAGATATGAGAAACTTGCTGCAATCGCGGGCTAGGAGAGATGCAGCTGCCTTGAGTCAAGTAGATGCCAACTGCCAACTTGAAGCCTCCCCGAGTGCCAAGTCAATGCAATGTGTGCCCTAAGGTGTGAATGGGATTAGGTCCGTGTATGCGATGTGACCCTAAATTGACCCACACATATTTCAGCGCCCAGCTATTCCCCATAGATATCAGTCTTAGCTCATTGATCGACAGAATTTCTCGAGCTAGAGGAGCCCCGACCTATCATTTGCTATTATAGAGTCGCTCAACAATTATAAAATTTATAGCGGAGTATTTTGCTCGATCAACCATTCGACAGACACGTTAGCGCGGGCGTAGGTCAACTACGTCAAGCGGCGCGACGTACAGACAAGGCGGTGAATGCGCAACGCAATTGCGCCGGCCGGTTACTAATTGCCAGTACGGCAGCTTAGTAACTACACAGCCTGTAACAATGCCACAGGGCCACCATAGGAGCGGCATCACGAAAAATTGTCACTGATATGGAGCGCGCTGCTTTCTAGAAGCAAGTCGTGAAATTGGAGAGTTCTTGAAGCCAAGCCGAGCCGCAAATGCGCCTGTGCAATAATATGAAATATATAGACCACGAACTATCGCAATTAACGTTCTCACAACGCACCTTCAGGCTTATTGTCGGGTAGTGGACAGGACTGCAAAATTCAAGACGCCCATCGCCATGGTGGGGTTCATTCGGGGCTCTTATGATCCGAGCTTGATCGACTCGTCGGCTCCGCCAGTCCGAGTTTCTGCAGACGCAAACTCATATATTTGTGCATGGACTCCTCCGACTTTTGCAACGCGTCTCGAAGCCTCGTTTCACGATAGCCAAATTCTAGAAAATAATAAACAAGCTGTCTTATCTCATCTGGCCGCTCATAGAATCTCCATTCATTGGAGGCAAGGCTGTCATGAGCGTCTTGAAACTTGTTCAGCAACCACGCGGGGGTGACAAGCTTCTCATCCGATACCGGTTGATCGTCAACTGCCTCTCGCGGCAGCTTTTTGTCAAGCCGCGAGAAAGGGTCGTCCCCGCGGACGCTCCCAACCTTTTTCCAGGGGCCTGAGCCCTTAAAAGCAGGCATCTTGTCGTCGTCCTCCTCCTTAATGAGGGGGGATTGTCCCACGTCTGCATCAGGTTTGGAATGGAAGTGGCTGGGATGGGGATCATGATCAGCTTTGGTGTGGTCCTGTTTGAGGCTTTCGCTCGCTTCGCGTTCTTGTGGTTCCACTTTCCGGAGAGAACCTTCTTTGCTCTGATTTATAGGGGTGGCATTGCTCGTGTGCACCACCTGCGCAAGATAGCTTGGTTTTGTGCTCTGCTCTATTGTTGCCGAAGTGCTGGGAGAATGCCTCTCGAGTCCAGCCTCCTGAACGTCAGTTGGTTCCAGAAACGAAGGTTCCTGCGAAGGTGAAACTGTCATATCTGAGGATGTGCGCGTAGCTGAGGCTACGGGGGACTCGTGCCCAGCACCACTGGCATCGGCGGTAGAGTTTGCCTCTGGGTTGTTAACCGTATTGCCGTGACTATGCGCATTGCCGCCTGCGACAGCGTGCTTGCTTGAACTGTCAGGAGATGTCAAATGGTTTCTCACATCTGATTGCGCAGTGAGTGTTGCCGTAGACTGCGAGTGTGACGGTATACCGCGCTCGTTTGATCCCCCCTCGTGCCTCACACCGGGTGGCTCTTTTTGGGGATGAGTGACAGTTTGAGGTGCGGCCATTACACCAACCACAGGCGGCTGAGGCACATGCTGGTGCTGGTGCTGGTGCTGTTGTTGTTGTTGTTGTGGTTGCTGCGGTTGTTGTTGTGGTTGTTGTGGTTGTTGTTGTGGTTGTTGCATGGTATGGGTCGATCCGACATTGGCTGAAGGTAGCTCGACAGGGTTGTACGCAGTCACCGGCGCCGACTGAGGAACAACGGGGGCGTTCGGCACTTGGGGCGCGCCGCTAACGATGCCAGGAATAGGTTGAGTAGGTATCAAACCGGGCTGGCCATAGATCATAGGCTGGGAATATCCTGGATATGGGTACCCCTGGGACACTACTGGTTGCTGCATCGCGACCTGCTGCAAAAATGCCTGATATGCATCGCCATTCGGAGGCGCACCAGGCATGAGTCCGGACTGCATACCGTATTGTTGTACCAGCATGTGGTACTGCTGATTCGGGATTGCGTAAAGCATGGGACCGTAGGCTGTTTGCTGTACGACCCACTGAAATTGCTCTTGGGGCGGGTATAGTTGGCCTATGTAGGGCTGCTGCACCGTCTGTTGGATTTGTTGAGACAAACCTACGGCAGGTTGCGGGATTTGCTCAGCAGTTGCAACGTAGGGCGGTTGAGCCGTTTGTGGAGCCTGGGGTGCTGAAGCAGGCTGCGATGACATACGAGCGTCGGCTTGAGCCCGCACTTCAGCATCAAAATGGGCTTGTACGCGAGCGGCGAGCTGAACCTGCATCTGGACCTGTTCTTGAGCTTGCTTCAGCCTTTTTTGCTGCTCTGTCAATGGCTTCTGGTCGTAGCTATCGGGAGACGGACATGAATTGTCGCCCTCAGCGGACAGATTTGTTGAGTGACCCTCACCAGGCTCGCCGCTCAGCCCCTGAGACTCTGAGTCAAGGTCACCATCGGTTTTGGAAACAATGACTTGTACTTCGGTGTCCTTCGCCCGGAGAGCCCTGTCGGTGCCTCCCAAAGTAGTCTGCAGTTTGGATTGCAGCTCTCGAAGCTCTGAGGTCTCCTCTTCAGTGAGACCATGCATGACTCTGTTGATATCTAGGAGGTGACGCAACCGTTTCTCCATGTCCATTTTGGAGGTCTCTACGTTTGCATTGCTCTCAGTCTCAGGTAATGGAGACGATTGCGCCGATTCAGGCACATGCACTGAGGCGACGTGGCGGTCAGCTTCTTGCCTCGCCTCGCGGCGTTGTTTCAGTGTAGTTCGATGAAGGAATTTAAGTTTTTGGGTTTCCGAAAGGATTTGGCGACGATAGTCAACAAATTCAGCCTCATACGTTTTCGAGTTGAGACACTGCTCCAAGTCTTCCGGGCTTGGACCCTGAACGCAAAGTTTACCCATGGAATAGCCTTCATCACTCGCAGCTGCGAGTCCATGACTATCCATCCACCAGTACCTGTTGAAAAAGCGGTCTTTTCCTAAAAAGCGCAACCGCTGGGTATCTAGGCGGGACATCTGTAGTGCAATTTCTCTGGACTCCTGGAGCTTCTCGCTATACTGTTCACTCAGCGATTTGGCGACTTGCTCCAGGTTTTCGCTATTAGACCCCTCACCGCTTTCATCTTTGGTCGGATCCTTGGGAGGTGGGCTGACGGAGTCTGCGTTGGTCTCAGTAGATCCCTTCGCAACATTGATGCAGCGTTCAACGGCGCGTAGATCTTCCTGCAGGGTTTTGAGTTCTCGCTGCACTGAGCGCTTCTTGAGCTTGGTGAGTTGCTCATACTGCGCGTCAAGATAGTCGCGCAACTGGGCAGAACCGTACAATATTCGGACGATCATCATGATTGCATGCACGCGGTGCACTACGTCTAAGGTTGTGTAAGCTGCGGCAACGCTGGCGGAAGTATGCTCCTGCCCAGGCGGAAGCAGATGATCCACAACAGCTTCGGTATCTGCTTTCCACTCTCGAAGATAACAGAGGTCTCTAAGTATCTCTGCAAGGATGTGCTGCCAGCCACCATTCGCGAACTGACGATGACCGACCCGCTCCACCCAGGACGCGTCCCCACCATTCGCATGAGTTGGCGAGTTTGGGTCGCTGCTATGCTCTGTCTCATCCTCAAAGTTCTCGCTGCCCTTGGCGGTGTCTGGGGCTGCCTCTGGCTCCGCGTCCTGATCATCATCTGGATCTACTTCGTCGTCATCGTCATCATCAGCGCCCTCGTCGTCGTCGTACTCAGCTGTTGTTCGAGCTCGCTTTCGAGGTCGTCCTCCCCGCTTCACGCGCTTTTCTGTGACCTCCTCAGCTTGAGATGGCAGCGCAACCACAAGCTCAGACTTGCCTTCCGGCACAAGCAAACTGAATACGGAGCAATGGAAGGCAGCGATAGAGTCATGGATGGAAGGCTCAGCCAGGGCATCTACAAAGTCATCGAATGTGAGCAGTTGATCAGGCGAAAGGCCGAGCAACTCATGGAAAAATTGAGTGAAAAGCCAGACTTCGAAAAGGTGGCCCACTTTTCCTGCCTTTTCGAACGAGGCAAGCCTTTCATCGCGATGCCAGCGAGGCCAAGGCTTCTGTCGCACACGAAGCTCAACCCAGGACTGGAGTGGCTCATCCCCAACGTGAAGTGCTAACTGAAACAGATCGTCGTACCGGTGTCGATATGATTCAGGTAGCGCCTCAAGAGTCCGCATGATTCGTTTGCGGGACAGCCTGACACTTTGCGGTCGGCCTCGTGGCGTGGCTGCGACAACAGACTCATCGGCTTCTAACTCATCCAGCGTAACGTCTTCATCGTCATCAAATTGCGCCTGTTTCGTCTGAGTTGTGGCGGCGGCGGCCTGAGCAGCGTCTTCAGAGCGCTGTCGGAGCAACTTCTGAACTTCAGGAGGCACTTCACGCGACAGGTTGTACTTCGTCACGTAGTCGCTGCGCACAATCCAGGGAGCCCCTATCCATTGCTCGCGAGAGGCCGAGTGCTTAACAAAAGCGCGAAGAGTGAGCTTGGAGACAGCCTTGCGGTCGCGAATGAGCTGAGATGCATCGCCCTCCAGGATTCGCTCGCCGTCATCCACCTGGTATACGTTGTTTTCCGCGCGAGTGACTTCCGCTCGCACCCGTTGATCTTGGAAACGGACGGTGACAAGCTCGCCCACAAAAAAGCGATCCTTCAACCATGCATACAGCTCGTCTACCAGCTGATCGAGGCGCGTTATTGTGGCCATTTGCACACGAGCAAGAATTGGTCGCTTCAGCGGCTCGGGAAAGCGCCGTATGACATTCTGGGTCTCTCGTATTTCGCGGTTCCTTGCGTCGAAGAAGGTGAGGCACGAGGCTCCACTCAGCTCGCAGATGAATTTGTTCTTGAGATAAAAGTCCATGCGCTCGAGGTACTCGTCGTATGTACAGAAGTACTCGAGCGTTTCGGGAATGAACCATACCTCTTGATCATCATGAACCGGGGTCTTTGCAGGCGGCGGAACCCGCACGGTCTTGCGTTTAAACAGGACCATCCGTGATCACGGCTTGCAGAGCACGACAGAGCCTACCTGAGCGCACGAGAGTGAGTAACTTGAGTTCAAACTTGGCGCTGCAGTGGGCTGATATGTAGTCTAATGTAGGTTAGCTGACCCAAACCTTACCCACCGCGAAAAGAAAACGGTGGCTATACAGCCTTTAGTACCCAAGGGTGTGTCGAAAAGGCCTAGTCAATTCTTACGGTAGTTCTTGATTCACGCCAAAGGCACGCGCTGAAGGCACACACCCAAATAATACTCCTAGCCCAAGTCAATACGATCATAGTAGGGGAAGAAAAAAAATTATCAAAGCTTCCAGGGAGAGAATTCCCCAGCGAACTAGAGCCTGGCCGGACCGAAGGTTCAATGGAAGCCAACAAAGCGCACAGATCTACCAAGGATGCTGGCGCGTCGAAGAAGGCTAAGTCGCACGCCAATGGCTACAATGCGCGTGCATTTGCCGTTGCGAATCCAGGCAAGCTTGATCGCATGGCGCGCCGCTCCGTAGATGTTGGTGAGAAGCGATTCCACGCTCCCATGGTTGACAGAACACCAGAAGAAGCTCCACCGGTCATGGTTGCCGTCGTGGGACCGAAAGGTGTCGGAAAGTCAACGCTTATAAAGAGCCTCGTCAAGAGATTCACCAAACACACTGTGAACGACCTCAACGGACCGGTCACCGTTGTGTCTGGTAAGAAGCGTCGTGTCACCTTTTTCGAATGTGGTACTGATCTCAATTCTATGATTGATGTGTCAAAGGTTGCCGATTTGGTACTTCTCATGATCGACGGCAATTTTGGATTTGAAATGGAGACTATGGAGTTTCTGCAAATTGCCTCGGTTCACGGCTTCCCACGAGTGCTTGGCATTGTCACCCATCTAGATCTCTTCAAGACCATCGGCCAGGCGCGTGCAGCCAAGAAGGCTCTGAAGAATCGATTTTGGACCGAAGTCTATAAAGGCGCCAAGCTTTTCTTTCTATCAGGCATCATCAATGGACGCTACCCAGACCGTGAAATCCTCAACCTAGCACGATTCATCTCGGTTATGAAGTTTAGGCCATTGAAGTGGCGGAACGAGCACTCCTACCTCCTCGCAGATCGCATCACCGACCTGACTCATCCACGGAGGATAGAAGAGGACCCTACGGTGGATCGCAATGTAGCGCTCTATGGCTATCTTCGAGGAACACCTCTAAAAAAAGGTCAAAGTGTACACATACCCGGTGTGGGTGATGTAGTAGTTGAAGAAGTTGAGAAACTCAAAGATCCGTGCCCCACGCCTGCTGCTATCAAAAGAGAAGAAGGCAGGGATGGCAAAACGGGCCGAAGACGACTCGATGAAAAGCTGAAGACTATTTTTGCTCCTATGAGTGATGTTGGAGGTGTGATGATCGACAAAGATGCTGTATACATCGATGTAGGATCGCAGGCTTTTGATGCCGAGCAGAACACCAACGCTGGTCTAGGTGAGCGAATGGTGATGGATCTTCAACAGGCCAAACTGGGACTGGACGCGTCAAGCAACGGGGGGATCCAACTGTTCTCCAATTCGGATGTGATTCGAGATCTCGAAGACGTGACTGATGACGAAGAAGGAGATAACGAAGAAGCAGATAACGGTGATCGTGGTCGATCGTCATTCCGTTCAGCGAAGCCTTATGACCCAGTTGTGCATGCAGCTGCAACCGCTGAGACCTTTGACTTTGCGTCTGATTCTGAACTTGACATGGAAGAGGACGACAATTCTGGTAGGGACCAGTTGGCAGCGCCAACAAAGCTCGGTGACGAAAGCTTGCAAAGCGACTCTGATCTCTCTTCGAGCGCATTGACGTGGAAGGATAGGTTCCGACCACTTGACTTTGGCAGAAGATTGCCTTTGGCGAGGCTCATTTACTCTGACACCAGCTCTTCAGATGTTGTAAATCGTTTACACGACCCCCTTTCGGAGCAGAACGTCGAGGGCCATCCCGGTAGTGGTGATGAGGAGAACAGCAACGATGAGGATGATTTCCTACAGATTCGCAAGCCGGAAGCCAATGTCACCCTCCCTCGACTGCATTACGAAGCTGAAAATGTGGACATCAAGAACATAGACGATCTATTTTATCGCGAGGTCAAACCTGAGTCCCAGACCAATGATTACGAAGACGAAGAAGGTAATAGCGACTTCGAGGACCTCGAGAATGACGTCTCAGATGAGAACGGCGCCAACAGCGAGCTCGACGGGGACAAGGAAGAGGCTTCTTCGACGAAAGTGCCGCCAGCGACTAGCGTTGAAGAGCAGCGAGCTGCAAATGCGAAAAAGAAAGAAGCAATGAGGCTTCAATTCGACTCGGACGAGGACAAGGTCGACGAAGATGAGGAAAATCCGGATCTTGCTTCTTGGTACGATCGACAAAAAGCACATATTGCGAAGCAACTTGATATCAACGAGGCCGAGCTTGCGGATCTTGACGACACTACTCGGCAACAAATAGAGGGGTATCGCGCTGGGTCCTACGTGCGAATTGTGTTCAATAGTATCCCTTGCGAGTTTGTGCACTACTTTGATCCGAAATACCCCGTTATCGTGGGAGGGCTTCTCACGAATGAAACCAGGTTTGGTTTCAGCCAAGTCCGCGTCAAGAAACACCGCTGGTACCCAAGGCTTCTCAAGACCAACGACCCAGTAGTCGTTTCTTTGGGCTGGCGGCGCTTTCAAACTTGCCCAATCTACACAACGACGGACTCTCGCACGCGAACTCGCATGCTGAAATACACACCAGAACACATGTTCTGCAATGCCACAATGTGGGGTCCCTTAGTCTCTCCAAATACAGGCTTCGCGTTCTTCCCAAGCGTCAGTGAGCAAGATGCAAAAGCAAACTTTCGTGTAAGCGCCACGGGAACTGTTGAAGAGGTGGATCAACAAGTTGAAATTGTCAAAAAGCTAAAGCTCGTTGGACATCCTTACAAGATCTACAAAAACACAGCGTTCATAAAGGACATGTTTCACAATTCCCTCGAGATTGCGCGTTTTGAGGGTGCACAGATCAAAACTGTGAGTGGAATACGGGGCCAAATTAAGAGAGCGCTCACCAGTGAGGGTAATTTCCGAGCGACCTTCGAGGACAAGATTCTCATGTCGGATATTATCCTGCTTCGGGCATGGTGGCCTGTCCAAGCACGAAGATACTACAACCCAGTGACATCTTTACTGCTAGCCAACAAGAAGGACTGGGTCGGAATGCGGCAGACGGGTGCTATCAGGGCTGAGAGACAGTTATCTGTCCCTCAAAAGAAGGATTCCAGCTATGGTGCACCTGTCGAGCGAGCCACGCGTCGCTTCAATCCACTGCAAGTGCCCAAACAACTCAAGCAAAATCTGCCTTTCAAATCACAGATCGCGACAATGGCCCCGCAATCTCGGCAAACATATTTACAAAAGCGCGCGGTGGTTGTTGATGGTGAGGAGAAGAAGCTGCGAGATATGATGGTTAAGGTAGGCACGCTTCGTCGCGAGAAAGACCTGAAGCGTTCTGAAAAGAAGCAGGCTCAGCGTGCCAAGCTGGCCAGGGAGCACGAAAAAATCAATGCGCGTCGTGAAGAGAAACGAAGGGAGCAGCGTAAGGACCACTTTGCCAAGGAGGGCCGGAAGCGTAGCGCTGAGGAACGTGAAGCCATCAAAAAAGCGAAAAGATAGCTGAACGTTATGTATATATACTTTTGTAACAGCAAATTATCTCTCCACGGACCATTAATCGATAAAGAAGGTCTCCAGCTCAGGGACAGAACGCACGAGTAGAAATTAAGGTAAAGTGTAAAGGTGACACATTAAGGAACAGTTGATGTTCTTACAATTGAGACCTGTATGACATGCATGAATGATTATGGCACCTTGATAAAACCTTGATCTTACGAGTTATGCGGCACATTGCTACGCGTGGCCAATATATAGACTGTGCTCCACTTGACTGTGACTTCATCGTCAGGCTTGAGTCCGGTCAGGGAACTGATTTTAGACATGGCATTGTCGACGATATCAGGCTGATCAGGGTTGTTACGTTTCCAATTGAAGTACGGAGACCAAGTCTTCATAATGTTGAGCAGTGCCTTTACCGGGAAACCTGTCCTAGTCAGCTCGAAAGGCTCATCCGGTCTCAGCTCGTCGTACTTATTGATCCTATGGTCAAATGTTTGGAAAAACTGAGTAGGTGCAGACTTCATCACCTCCTCATAGTTGTTGATGAGCAAATTAGCTCCGTCGTCCCAGTACGGTCCGCACTTGTCGTGAGAAAATGCCACATCGTCAATTACCTTCGTGGCCTCAGGATAATCAGGGAACGCAAATAGAAAGTAAGAGAACATTGCTAAAGTGCCTCCCGGCCTGAGAGCCAATGCGGCCTCGTTCCAGAATTGAGGCCAGTGGAAATAGTGTGCTGCCTCAGCGACTACTAGCAAATCAACAGAGGCCCTTTCGACTTTTGTGCTAAGGTCAATGTCTGAAGAAACATCAAAATGCACGTTGTTCAGCTGGACCTCAGATTTGGCCCGCTCGACCATCGTGGCAGAGTGATCGAAGGCAGCGACCTGCTTCGCGTGCTTGGCGAGATCAATTGTAGCTTGACCGGTCCCACAAGCCATGTCTACAGCGAGGTTCAACGGCGCATCATTACTATGAGACTTGTGGTAGTCCAGGATATATTTCAAGAATGTTTCGGGATATGTTGGTCTGAACTTGGCGTAATCTGCGGCACCAAATTCGGAGTTCAAGTAGGTCGTCATGAGAGAAGGAAGAGAATGTGCAGACTAAGTGAAGGAAGCTATCAACTCAATTAGCGGCTTCTTCAAACTTAGATGCTTATATAGTCAACCCGCACCGGTCGACTATGCATAGCTCACCCGCAACGGTTTTCTAAAAATAGCCTCGCAGACTCGATAGAACTTTCATAGGCGTCTCATTACATAGCTATGACAAAGCCTGAGCTCGGATGGATAGATGAGATGAGCTATCTTTACTTGTAGTGAGAGAGGAAGCAGATGGTTCTTTTTATCTGGCATAAATGCTTGTCCCACAGAGTTGTCTTCACCGTACACGAGCAAAATATGTACAGACCATTTGTTAAAAATTGAGAGTCTCGGGAACCTCTGCGGACGCCTACTAGAAGTGATAATGTCCTTTGGCACCACAAACGCTCTAGAAAAAGTTCCATCAGGTTCTATGTGTCAACGCGCTGGGGCCTGTGAAAGTATTGCATCTATTGCGACCATACCGGCCGCACTGGTTACTTGCTGCATTCCGTATTAAAGAGGGTGGAAGCGCCTCTCTCGAGCTGTGGGATTGGAAAGGGTTAGCCGTGAGCGCTATAAAGTATACATAGTGAAATGACAGCTCAATTATTATTGCGCTCTTACAAGAGGCCTCTGGAAACGCGCATTTGGCCCTGCGAAGCGCCTATTGAGAGCTCGCCATGTTGCGAGGGTCGCAGAAGAGCGTTTCGAATAGCGCTGCAAGCTAGAGGCCCCGGATGCATTGGTGAAGCAGCTACCAGACGCGTACACCGCTCAGCTTGCACCTGCGAAGTAGTATCAGGGGGGTGAAGACCACGCTAGCCAAGCCGGTCGGACGCGCGCATCACCACGCATGCTTAAACGTAGTTCGCAAGATACTGGATGGCCTCGCCGTATCCTACGCGCATAGTGATAGAGCACATGAAGACCTCGATGGGCCGAGTGCCCTGCGGCAGCTTCTGCGAAACGTCCTTGCCGGTCGTGTTCAACAGCCCAAATTCGTAGCGGAGCTGGTCTTCGGAGACAGCACCCTCCTTATCGATCTTGTTCCCGAGGATCACGAAAGGGGTAGTTGCGAGCTCGGGGATGCCAAGCAGCGCGTCGAGCTCGGCTTTGGATTCCTGGAAGCGTTCGGGGTCAGCCGCATCTACGATATAGACGACGCCACTGACTTCGGGAAAATAGTCTTTCCACACGCGGCGGGCCTGCAGATGTCCGCCTAGGTCGAAGGTTGTGAACCGGACGTTGCCAATCTGAAGTTCCTCACTCGTGGGATGCGTGGTGGGGAGAAACGCGGCCATGCGGTCCGTTTTCAGGACATGGAGCAGGGTGGTCTTCCCTGCATTGTCGAGGCCCAGAAACAGCAGCTTGCCATGCTTGCTCTGGAGGCCGAGGCTGTATAGGACGTCGTAGAACCAGTTCACAATAAACATCTGTCGCGGTGTGAGTTGGTAAAGTTGCCCAAGGTGGCCTTAGTGAGAGGCGCCTCCTTGCCCTACTGCAATGGTATGGGCGATAGTGTGGTGTGGCACATGCGGTCGAGCAAACCGCACTCTTAGTCTAGCCGAGGGGACGCGGAAGGCCAGGCCTGGAGGCTGAAGATCTCAAGGTCTCACATTCTACTCGAAGGTAGGGAAACTACCATCGAAGCGCCATACATAATACACTAATTACAATTGGGGTCTCCACCGTGTGAGCATGGGCCAGATCACCCCATCAAACCTCCTTCCGGCCTTAAGCCTTCAGCACACACGCGACTGAACACAGGAGCCCAGCGCTTGCTGAACGAGCCAGGCAGTTGGCTCCCGAGGACTCGAAGCTGAACTTTTTAGAGATTTCGCGCCTCACAATCGACTTCCACGAAGTGGACGCGAGCAGATGGCAAGGCCGGCCTGCATGTGATCAGGCCGCCGGCCGAGATCCAGAAACAGAGTCGGTGCGGGCGCGCTATCTTGAAGGCATCTGATAGGAAATCGCGAGTCGAGTGCGACAACCCCGAGCTCGGAACGAGATTTGTATCTGGCGCCTGCACTGGCGCTCACACCCGGCCCGCGTGTGCGCGCTTGGAAGATGCATGGACTACTAGACGCGCGAGCAGACGTAGTCACCGTTGAGCCAAGCTGTGAGCCGCGACGGCCGCAGCGCCGAGCTGCTGCGCGCTGGCTGATAAGCTTGAGTAGGACGTATTGCAAATCATTAATTCTCTATATATATTTCAGTAGCCGCCGAAGCCAGATTGCCCCCCAGGACGGCCCGCGCCTTCGCGGCCGTAACCGCCGAAGTTATCGTTTCCCTGGTTGTTGAAACCGCCGTCATTGAAACCGCCGCGGCCGTCGAAGCCCTGGTTGCCGCCAAAGCCCTCGTTCCTGCCAAAGCCTTGGTTATTGCCGAAGCCCTGCTGGCTATCGCCAAAGCCATTGCCGGAGTAGTCACCGCGGCCCTCGCGGCCCTCGCGGCCCTCATGTCGGCCTTCGTGGCGGTGATGGCGTTCCTCTTGGCGCTCTCCGAATCGACTCTCACCGCCTCCAAACCCCCCTGAGGAGCCATAGCTATCGTTGTTGCGCCCATTGAAGCCGTTATCACGGCCACCGAATCCGTCTCCAAAGCTGCTTCCCTCGTTACGGCCGCCCTGGTTGCTGTTTCGACCGCCGAAGCCATCGCCGCCGCCGCCGAAAGAGTTGTTCATACCGCCATAGCCACCGCTGCTCTCATTACGATTGAAGTCATTGGAACCGCCGAATCCCTCGTTGCGTCCGTGGTGACCGCCGCTTTCGTAGCCTCCGTTGTTGTTGCCTCCGAAGCCTCCGTTGTTGTTGCCTCCGAAGCCTCCGTTGTTGTTACCGCCGTAACCGCCGTTGTTGTTGCCGCCGTAGCTGCCGTTGTTGTTGCCTCCGTAGCCTCCGTTGTTGTTGCTTCCGTACTGGCCCTCCTCGCCTTGGTGCTTGCGCTTGTCGAGAAAGCTGTCGACCATACCGCCAATTTTAGAGCCCAGCGAGCCGCTGTTCTGGCCGCCTTGGCCGCCGGACTGGCCTCCACCGTAGCCGCCGCCACCGAAGCCGCCGAAGCCGCCTTGGCTCTGACCGGGACCTTGGCTCTGGCCTTGGTTGCTGTGCATAAAGCTGCTCACGAGGCCGCCGAGGCCGTTACCCTGACTTTGGCCCTGGCTCTGTCCGCCGAGGAACTTCTCCTCCAGCTTCTGCTCGATAAAACTCCCGATGCCGCGTTCGCCGTTGCCGCCCCCGTTCATAATCTTTGCACTGGAAGTGTTCTGGACCAAACTCGTTCACTGGACGTGTCGATATCGTTGGATAAGCAGCTTGCCCAAGCCCCTTCCCCCCATCCGACCCTGCATCAGAATGAGACAGGTCTGAACTCTGCGAAATTATCGCGCACGTGAATTCAGCGGTGCTGAGTCGAGCTGGAGCTGCTCGCCAGCTAGTTGGAGTACGGCGGTGCACGAGCTACGTCGCCTAGTGCGGATATCAAGGGCCCCAGCTTCAGCTCACCGCTCCTCAACTTGAGTGTCGCCATTTAGCAGCCGAGAACCAAAATACTCATTTTTGGACGACAAAAGAGCTTAACCCGGCAACGCAAGATGCCCCCCTAACCTGCTGGTAATTTGCGTGCGGCTGGCTCGACGCCGCAAACAAAAGGGCGTCTCGAGCCTTTGAAATGCAACCTGAACTCTGCGGTTTTGCAAGTCAGCACTTAGGCTACTAAGATTGCCTAGAACAGATCATGGCAGGGCGTTTCTGACGTCAGCCGTCTTGATGTGTCGATCGCTGAAGAACACCGTAGCTGCTACGAACTGGCCCGCAGTTCGTTAATTACCGGCACGTATCTCAGTATCGATCACGGGCCGACCAGCAGCCAGTACATAAAATGCCTCGACAAAATAGCGTGAACACTAATTCAAAGAGCCAGACAGCTGGTGCGAGTTCTTTGGGATTTGAAAATCGTTTTCGCACCAGCCTACTTTATCCTGCCCTATCGATCTGGCCTTCGCCATGTCGAACGCCGCTGAGCGAGCCCTCTGCATGAGCGTGCGTCCGAGACCAAGTCCAAGGGCAAGGGCAAATCGCGAGAGTAATATCTCATTACGCGCGTTCAGGAGGAGGGGTCCCTACGCGGAACGAGGTGGTGGGGGAGACCATGGCGACACAGCACACGGCGCTACAGTGACCGCACTATCACTATCTAGGCTGCTCAAGAGAGTTTCCAAGATTAGCATCATTCGACTCGTGCAAGTCTGCGCTGCGCTCACAAGCCTCGATGGCTCGCCTCCGGCCTGTTGTATGATTAGCTGATAAATAAGATACTCGATTTAACACCCAACAAAGCCTAAACAGAACCGTCCAGGAAAGGACCAGCCCGCCTGTGTTCATCAGCGTCCAACGCTGCCGCGGTGAGCTCGTGTGGATCCACAACGCGCCTCCTCAACACACCGCTTCCAGGTTTGTCAGCCATAATATTTCTGTGCACATCGTCTCAGCGCGCTGCAACCCACAACGTGTCGCTCGCGCTCTCGAACGTGTCAACCTTCCATACGTAGTGTGCAGGCTCATGAAGGTGGATATCAAGAAGCAGCTGGAGACGCGCAGCTTCCGCGTGAAGGGTATCGATGTGCACCCGACGGAGCCGCTGCTCGTGACCTCGCTGTTCACAGGTACTGTCCAGATCTGGAACTACGAAACACAGCAGCTGGTGCGCAGTCTGGACGTGTCCAAGTCGCCTGTTCGCGCGGTCCGCTTTATTGCGCGCAAGAACTGGATCGTTGTCGGTGGAGATGACATGCAGATTCGCGTATACAATGCCTCGACCCTGGAGCGCATCATCCAGTTCGAGGCGCACCTTGACTACATTCGGTACATCGTCGTCCACCCGACCCTGTCTGCGGTTCTCTCCACTGGCGATGACATGGTGGTCAAAATGTGGGACTGGGACCAGGGATGGCGCTGTGTGCAGACCTACAAGGGCCACTCCTCCTACGTGCTTGGCCTAGCCATCAACCCGAAGGATCCCACGCAGTTCGCGTCCGCTTCCATGGACCGCACGGTGAAGGTCTGGAGTATCGACTCGCCCGTCGCCAACTACACACTCGTGGCCCACGAGGAACGAGGCGTCAACTTTGTGGAGTACTACCCTTTCGCAGACAAGCCGTACCTGCTAACGACCTCCGACGATCGAACCGTGCGAATCTTTGACTATCAGTCGAAGCAGGTTGTGGCAACGCTGCAGGGCCATACACACAACGTGTCTTTTGCCGTTTGGCACCCCGAGCTGCCCCTCATACTGAGTGGCTCCGAGGACTCGAGCCTGAAGCTGTGGAATGCGCGCAGCTACAAGCTGGAACACACTCTGAACTATGGCATGGAGCGCGCATGGTGCGTAGCGACGAAGCCCAACTCGAATCTGATCGTAGCCGGCTTTGAGACGGGCGCGCTAGCGCTCAGGCTAGGCCGTGATGAACCAGTGGTCTCGATGGATCATTCCGGAAAGCTTGTTTGGGCGCGTCAGCTCGAGGCCTATTCCGCAGCTGTACGTGGTCCGGCCACAGAGGACGGACCGTTGCATCTCCAGACGAAGGACCTCGGTGCGGTGGAGATGCAGCCGAGCCTTGTCATGCATTCGCCGGATGGGCGCTACGTTGCTGTTGCTGGCGACAACGATGTTGTTGTGTATACAGCTCTCGCCTGGCGCTCAAAATTCTTCAGCGCGGGCCTGGACTTCTGCTGGGGCCCGGACGGCGCATGTGCGCTGCTTCAGAGCTCTGGCGCGATTCAGGTAAAGCGCAACTTCAAGGACACTTTTGAGATCAGTGTCCCCGGAGCCACCCGCATATTTGGTGGTGAGTTCATTGGCGTCGCGGCCGGCGACGCGGTGGCTTTCTTCGACTGGCGCTCTGGCGCTCAGGTTGCCGTCATCGCTGTTGCTGTTCGCACCCTGGCCTGGGCCGACGACGGCAACTTTTTGGCCATCATCACCGACGAGACCGCGCATATCCTGCAGGTGGATCTTGCGCGCATAGAGCAAGGCATCGAGAGCGGTGACCAGGAACTGGAAGACGCGTTCAGCGAGATCACAGAACTCTCTCGTGAGCCTCTGCGCTCTGCGACATGGATCGGCGACTGTTTTGTCTACACCACGGCCTCAAACCGACTTAACTACCTTGTGGGCACCGAGACATACAACATCACACACTACCACCGGGACATGTATGTGCTCAAGTACCTGCCGCGTGACAGTGCCATATACCTTTGCGACAAAGACGTGAAGGTAGTGTCTCAACAGTTGAGCGTGGCCGTAGTCGAGTTCCAGACCGCGGTGCTGCGTGGCGATGTTGACGAGGCGGCAAGTACTATCTTGCCCAGGATCCCCGAGTCCGAACTCAACGGGGTCGCCCGCTTCCTCGAGGCGCAAGGGCTTCGAGAGATGGCTTTGGAAGCGACGCGAGACGACGCGCACAAGTTCGACCTTGCGCTTGCACTGGACAAGCTCGACCTTGCGGCAGAGATAGCTGGGCCCGAAGAACTATCGAAGTGGCGTCAGCTGGGTGATCACTACCTCGCCAAGTGGAACATCGACGCCGCTGTAGAGGCTTACTCCAAAGCTCGAGAACTTGATACGTTGCTGCTTGTGTATACGTCTACCAACAACAAGGACGCTTTGCTGGATCTCGCAAAGCAAGCTGAGGCAGAAGGTAAATACAACCTTGCCTTCAGCGCGTTCTGGTCGGTAGGAGACATTTCTGGCGCCACAGCGCTTTTGAACAAATCGGGCAGGCACTCCGAGGCCGCCCTCTTCGCTCTGACGTATGGCGAGCCCGTCGAGAGCTCTGTGACACAGTGGAAGGACGCGCTCAAGGCGGCTGGGCGGTCCAACATCGCCGATCTGATCGAACTTCCGCAGCCGAAGCCGCAGGAATCCGCGACGGATACTGTGGTCGCTGATCACCATGAGCCCGTTGACGCTGCTGTCGCCACATCGCAAGACGCGCACCCAGCGGACAAACAGCCGGGAGACGAGCCTGCAGTGGGCGAGGCTCCTGCTGCGAACAACGCAGCAGATGAGAACGCTGAGGACGAAGGCCCAGCATCTGAGCAGCCAGCGGCTGAGCCGCTTGACCAGACCACCGATTCAGCGCCGACTGATGAGGCAGGAGGCAAGCCCAAAAAGAGCAAGAAGGGGAAGAAGAAAGCCGACCGGGAATCGAAAGAATAGTAACGCGGAACGAAAGACTCAAGAGGTCTTCCAACTGATAAAAACACATACATAGATGCTCGATGCATAGTCACTAATGACATCTATAATACAGCCAATTTGTCAAGAGGCGTAACATTGCCATCGACCACACTGCAAAACTAACCACATCCGAAAATGGGATTGCATTGCTTAAAATCCAAACGCTCCGGCGAGCTCTTGCTCCCTATATGCTGGATATCATCACCCTCGAGGTGCTGGGGCTGTCAAACTTCGACACTGTTGTGCTCCATTCGTCGCTGCTCAGAGCGACGACCATGTCGTCTTTGGAACAATCGATGGCGATGCAGGGCAACGGGAAGAGCATACGGGTTTTGAGCTGGCGCTGCCTATAGTCCCAGATATAGATATGCTGATCGCTGCCGCCAGTGGCTAGCCGAGTCAGGCCTGGGATTTTAGCAATGGAGTAAATTGGTCGGGGCTGTTGCGCAACGCGGTTGGTCCGAAACACGAAAGATCTCGAGGCGAGCTGAGAGACCACCGCGACCTGCGAGGCCTTATCCCCCACGGCGTAGGTTTCTGAGTCGAGCCACGCACAGCACAGTGGCTGATTGAGAGTCAAGGCATGAGTGCGGAGCGGCTGACCGTAATTGCGCAGGTCAAACACTCTGCTCCAATTGTCGGCGACAGTGCAGACCAGCGTGCCCAAGGTGCTCAAGGCGGTTGCGCCGTACTCAATGGTGCCCTGCTTGCCTTGGCTTCGCGCATCTAAAAGAGGCACGCAGCTTCGCGTGGCGGCTACCACCACAGACTCAGAGGACGCCAGGTCCAGAACTGCGCTGTCTGTCTCGCAGACGTCGCAGAAGGTAGCAGTATTGGTGGCACGTTCAACATCAGCAATGCACACTCTGTTCTCAGCTCCGCCATACCACACTCTACTCCCCTGCCAGGTCAGGCCGAAAAGTGGTCGCGATGTGGTTGTGCGAAGGGTGTGAAATGCCGTTGGCGAGTGCGCAGAGCCCACAGTCACGCTTCCATCCCAGCTGATGCTCGCAAGCAATCCATTGGGCCCGAACTGGACCCCGCTCACAGTATCTGTGGCTCGGAAGTCGTTGTGCGGTAGCCACTTCATGCCGATTGAGCGCCTTCAAAATGGTGTGTGTGCCTGGCTCACCTGTCGAGGGTTTCGGCACAACAAAGTCTAAACAAAGATAAGAGATACAATTTACTAGCGAAGCAAATGAATCAGCGCCCATTGAATTGAGGGCCAAAAGCGGCGGCGTCGCGTGAAAGCTTAAGGTAGTATTGAACGGCGCGGCAAAGATCTTCGCAATTGGCTCTAAGATGCAGTAGCTGGACCAGATACGAACTAACCATGTTTCAACTAATTTCGCGCCAACTGCTCGGGCAGAAATGATGCGTCTGGAGCCCGCATTTGGCAAACTTCGCGGCGATTTGGTGGTCTCACCCCTCCTGCTGAGCCCGCCCCAGCACGCGACTGTCTCAATCTGGTTCTATGGCTCGAGTATGTTGCGCTTCCTCGACTTGTGATGGTGCATCGCAAATAGCACTATACGCGCGAACAAAGCCTGTGCGGCTACAACGCGGATGCTCGCCGAGGCTGATACGGGTAAACACGGCGAGTGAGCTCCCCCATTGAACACTACGGTGTTACACTGGGGCTGCTGAGCCTAGCGTTTGGGACACATGCCGGTCTTTTCAATTGCAAGGAATGCCACGCTCTTCTTCACGAACGGGCCGCGGCCCACAGTAGATCCGAACTGTGCCTAAGCGCGTGCTCTCAACGGTGATAGCCATCAACCCTAGCCTAACTTTCCAACCTACGCTTCGAGCGAGACCAAGCGCGTATCTCACGTGAGCCGCAGTGGGAGGATCCGATTGGACGTAAAGCGGCCGTTGTCAGCAAATCCCTTTCAGCACCACTCTTCCTTTCACCAGACCAATGTTTGTGACGAAGCTAGGACCGGCCGTCGCGCAGAGCTCCAAAATGGCGGTGCGCCCGCGCACCTACGCCACGCTGCGTGAGATTGAGACCCGTCTCAAGTCGATCAAGAACATCGAGAAGATCACAAACACCATGATGATCGTCGCCAGTACCCGTATGGGCAAGGCGCAGCGCGCCATGGAGCGTTCGCGCGTGTACGAGGACTCTGCGCGCACGGTGTTTGACAAGAGCGAGGCGAAGCCCGTCGAGAACCCCGAGAAGCGCCTGCTCATCGTCATCACGAGTGACAAGGGTCTCTGTGGCTCGATCCACTCGCAGGCCGCCCGCCGCGCTCGCGCGATCCTTGCGGAGCACCCCAACACGGACCTTGTCGTGATTGGCGACAAGTCGAAGGCTCAGCTCTCGCGTACAAACGCGGAACAGATCAAACTGTCTTTCGCCGGCCCGGGCAAGGAGGCTCCCACCTTCAACGAGGCCGCGTTGATTGCCGACAGCATCGAGTCTCTTGGACAGAACTACGACGGTGTCCAGATCCTTTACAACAAGTTCGTTACGTCGGTCAGCTTCGAGCCGACTCTTCTCGACGTGTTCACCCCGAAGGCTACCGAGGAGGCCCCCAAGATCAACCTCTACGAGATCGAGGACGACCACGTCCCGAAGAACTTCGCCGACTTCTCGCTTGCGAACTTCATTTTGTACGGACTCACTGAGGGCCATGCTGCGGAGATCTCTGCTCGTCGCAACGCCATGGACAACGCCTCCAAGAACGCTAATGACATGATCAACAAGTACTCGATTCTGTACAACCGCACTCGCCAGGCCGTTATCACCAACGAGCTCGTCGACATCATCACGGGTGCGTCGTCGCTCGAGTAAACCTGCGGTGCTGCACCTTCTATGTAGAAATTTCGATAGACTCGCTGCAGGCTATGTAGAATCGCGAAAAACCAAAACAACGAATGATATGTGCAAACCAACTTTCAGAAGCAACTCAGCTGCTTGTCCCGCTACCAGCCAGCTGGAGAGCGCTGGTGGGCCAAGCCACAGCTCATCATTGCTTAGACTCCCTGTATTCAATAGATCTGATAAAATGAGTTTCATGAGGTGCTCAACTGGAATGAAAGACGGCATGGCTGAGTCGCTGGCCTAGAGATGCATAAAGATGCCTTAAGTATAGGCCGATGATCGCAAGGTGACACTAAGCTTACACACTGATGCTAGCTACTAGTGAGCCGCGACCGACAGTTCTTGCACCCTGTCACGGTATGAAAGCAGAGAAAAGAAAGGCACCGAGTTAATAATAAGTATAAGTGGCGCAGACTCGATGAAACAATCTATTTGACCAAATACGATAACAATATCTAGCACCTAGCACTTCAACCATTTTGTGCGGATACGTCGAGGGCTATTTGATAGAGGTAAATCAAGCCGACACATCGTTGGCCTCTTGCGCAATGCCCGGCACTCCGCTCTGATCAATTTCGCGAGCCCTTTCGAGGAGCTGTGACATCCCGAATTTGCCAAGATCAGGCCAGCTTAACGCCTCCCGGTAAAACGGGCGAGGGGTCTCAGAGTTCGCTCGCCATCTAGTTCCATCCCTTCAAGTGCTACACTACAACAAAGTGTAGATAAGTCTGGCGGCTATAACTAGAATCAATGGGACCTGGAAGCACCGATATATTTCTAGCCACGAATCTGGGTAGACAGGAGCCTCAGCGCGGAACTCATTCTCGAGCCGCCCTGCTGAAAGATCCTCGTATATTCTGTCCTTCTCGACCCACTGGGAGTACAACCAGTTTGTGAAAGTCTCCTCCGATTCCTTGTAAGGGATTTGAGTCATAGGTATTTCCCTTATGTGCATCTTCACCGTTTGGGGGCCGCGGCCTTGGATGAAGGAACGCCCTAAGGAGAAGAAGGACTCTGCGGCCGTGTTGGCGGGGGGTTTCGGCTCGTAAACAATTGTGATGTCGTAGAGCACCGGAACACTGCCCTTGAGTCCTTGCAAAATGGCCTGCAGGCCCTTTACCCGAGGAAGAAGGACGCTTTTCGGAACCACCGCAGGGTCGATGCCGGCTTTCTCGGCGTACTCGCGGGTCCTGCTGTGCGTACTTTGGTTGTACACGGTGCCCTCCGGAAAGAGACAGAGCCAAAGCTGCCAAGACTTGTCCTCAGCTAGGTAGTTGGTGGTCTCACGAATGTTGGCTTCATCGTCCGCCCACTTACGCGACAGAAAGAGGAAATGAAGCGAGCGCATGGCCCACCCCACAACGGGAATATCTTTCAGCGACTTCTTCAAAGCAACTATCGGAGCGCACTCCAGGCCGGCAGTGTAGGCCAGCCACCACAGGAAAATCCAGTCACTATAGATTTGATGATTGGAGACTACGGCCGCGCGGGGCGACAAGGTAGACTTCAACAAACCGTTGCTTTTGAGACGGAACCCCATGTTTTCATGCTTGCAGTAGACGCGGACTCGCGCAGGGCTGGTCAATGCGACCATGAAGACCAGCAGCATACCGAACAGGCCCTTATACATGTCCTTCCATGCTCTCCAAACACTGGCATTGAGAAAAGACAGCGGAAATCCTGCTACAAGACTTATGTATGAGGAAATCACAGAAACGACGAAGCCAAGCACTGTAGCCCAGTTTCTGACTTGGCTCGAGCCCATCGTGCAGAGCTTGGACTCGGTGCTGTAGGCTCTCCAACGGTCTTCGAGACCCGAACGGCTTGCAGATGGGGATTTCCTGCTGATGGCGGGTTGGGGTAAACTAGGACGGAATGAGATGCGGTGATGGAACGAGGGTTCACGGAGACATGGAGAACGTGGATGGATTATAAGCGCAGCCCACATGGACGCGGCAATGAGGAAAGGGCGACTAGAAATTGGCGATGAAGCGTCGGGGCCACTAGGCTATTGATGCTAACACCTTGGAGTATCGGCAGGGGAGGGGGATAGACAAGACAAAGCTAAATTGCAATTGCGGTTCTTATATGGCGAAACACCGGTGATGCGTCTGACTCATGTGCGTAGTTATGAGCCGGCGCCTCATCTCCTAGGAATCATGAGAGCACATGTGCAAAGCGTTCAAGCACGGAGGAGGCCAGAGGCTGCAACGGCGATCTATAGTCACGACTCACAAGTAGATAGACTTTGGGCAGAAATGTCATGTGCCCACATTGAGAGCTTGGCGAGTGACTGCAGAAATCCATTTTTTTGAGGCATTAGGTCTCACTGTGACTGCATGTACCGTTCATAGTTTGCGTGATCAATGGGATCGGATTGTTTTTGCCGCGACAATTTACGTAGTTTTTACTCGCTAAGTTGGGCGCCCAGTCCTAGTATTGTCGCTGCGACGCATGGCCTCCTGAGCGGACTATCTAAGCTCGCAGCATGGACGAACGTGCTTTGCCACTCTTTGCGTACCCTGCCGAGCGGCCCGGGCTGTGTAAAGTAAAAGCCGATGACAACATGACACCATGGCGAGGGGGGGGGGGACCGGCGTTTCAAAGCCAAACGGACCCCTCCTTGCCCTACCCGAGCCCCGATCAGCCTTCCAGTAAGTGCCACCTCCTCCCGCACTTTGGCTCCACCCACCTTATCTGTACCTCCCCTCTCCTTCATAAGATCTGCCTACAAGAGCAATTGCCACCCCGCGAGGAACACAATGCGCTCTCAGTTCAAAGACGACTATCCATTCGACTCTCGCAAGGCCGAGGCCGACCGCATTCGCCAGAAGTACAATGGACGAATCCCGGTGATCTGCGAGAAGGTCGACAAGTCCGAAATCGCGGCCATCGACAAGCGCAAGTACCTGGTGCCGGCAGACCTCACTGTTGGCCAATTCGTCTACGTCATCCGCAAGCGGATCAAGCTTGAGCCGGAGAAGGCCATCTTCATCTTCGTCAATGACGTGCTGCCACCGACATCGGCCCTCATGAGCAACATCTACGAAGAGCACGCGGACAAGGACGGCTTCCTCTACATCACCTACTCTGGTGAGAATACCTTTGGCTTTTAATCTGCGCTGCCGTTACGATACTCCTATATTATCGACATATTATTCATACGATCAGCATTAGAACTCCCCCTTTTCGGTCTCGCCACTCGACGCGTGCTTGCGACTCCCAGTCAATTGTCCCAGTAGCGCGGCAATTGGGCGCGCTGCGGCGCTAGGCTGTTCTTGCGGGCCCGCGGCCGCCGCTTACGGCGCCGCGGGCCTGCTAATCGAGTCGATGGACCAGGGACGCTCGCGGTAGGTGACGCGGCTTCAGCCTTGCTAGACTCGCTCTAAATATTGACCAGCAGGCGGCGAAGAGGAAGCTCCTGCGCCATTGGGGGCGCGCCGATCATTTCTCACGCGAATTGTCTCTACAACTCAGGACTATGGCTGTTTCGACATTGCGGCGGCGCTAACCATCAATTGTGAGCGATGTCCAGACCTCGTAACCACTCATCGCAACGAACAGGAAGGCTTGCTTTCCTGGTCGAGGCGGTGCGAAAGCGCCCACTAACTCTGCGGACCGTCGAGGGTCAAGATTATTTGTCCAAGCGGTGACGTCGATGCTGAATCTCGAGCTTCACGTCGACACTCCTCTGGGATGCAGTGTACGAATCTGCCGCACACTAGAAACCAGAGATGTCACGTATACGTTAGCTACTCTATATCTAATGCATAGCCGTAAGAAACCTACCTGGGCTGGTATCGGGTACATCGTTATCATAACTGCTTAAGGAAGCTTGAAGCCGAACTTCTCGGCGAACTTCTCCGTGCTGAACGACTTGGGGCGCTCGATGGGGGCACCCACGGCACGGTCGATGATGAGCTGCGGCAGCACACCGAGAGCGCGGGCAACGGAGAACAGAACAGTGTAGTACGACTGCTCGGTGAGGCCGTAGTACTGCAGCAGAACGCCGGAGTGGGCGTCCACATTGGGCCACGGGTTCTTGATCTTCTGGTTCTCGCCAAGGACCTTCGGAGCAACCTCGTAGATCTGGCTGACGAGCTTGAAGAGAGGGAAGTTGGGGAGGTGCTTCAGAGCAAACTCACGCTGGGCGGTGTAGCGCGGGTCCGTCTTGCGCAGGACGGCGTGGCCGTAGCCGGGCACGACGCGGCCAGCCTTGAGAGTGTCGGAGATGTACTTCTCGATCTCCTCCTTGCTGACGTTCTCTCCGATCTCGGAGCGCAGCTTGAGGAGCCACTCGAGCACCTCCTGGTTGGCGCGGCCGTGCAGCGGGCCGGCGAGACCGTTGAAGCCGGCAGCGAGCGAGAGGAACGGCGAGCTGAGGGCCGAGCCGACAAGGTGCGTGGTGTGCGCGCTGACGTTGCCACCCTCGTGGTCGGAGTGGATGGTGAGGTAGAGGCGCATCAGATCGGTGAACTCCTTGTTGTCGAAGCCGAGCTGCTTGGCGAAGTTGGCACCGTAGTCGAGCTTGGCGTCGGTGGCACCGAGAACACCGTCGTGGAAGACGTTGCGGTAGATGAGCGCAGCGATGGTGGGCAGCTTGGCAATGACGTCAAGCGAGTCCTCGAAGGTGTACTGCCAGTACTCCTTCTTGTTGACGCCACGCTCGTACGCCTTGGCGAACTCGGACTCCGACTCAAGGGCGTTGACAGCAATCGAGAGCTGGGCCATCGGGTGCAGGTGCTTGGGCGAGTGCTGGAGAAGGTCGACGACGTGGTCGGGGAGCGAGGAGCGGGCGTGAAGCTCCGCGGACAGAGCCTTCACCTGGGACTCGGTGGGGACCTCGCCGGTGAGGAGAAGCCAGAAAAGACCCTCGGGCAGAGGCTCCTCCGAGCCAGGGGCCTTCGGAAGCAGCTTCGAGACCTCAGGAATGGTGTGTCCGCGGAAGCGGATGCCCTCCTCGGGGTCAAGAACAGAGCCCTCCCAGACGATGCCGATGATACCGCGCTGGCCACCATACACCTGGTCAAGCTTGGTCTCCTGCATCTTGTCGTTGCCATGGGCAGCACGCAGAGCCTTGATCTGCTCGATCTTGTGGGGAAGGCTGGCGGCGAACGTCTCCTTAAGCGTCTTCTCCTTAGTGGAGTAGGCACGAAGAACGCGCTGGAAGGTGCGGATTTGAGTAGCAGTCTTGGTCGAGGTGAACATGTTGATCGATGGACTGGATAGTAAGAGGTGTGACACTTGGTAATGAGGCCAATATATAATCGCGTGATGTGCTCAGCAGGTGATTCTTGCATAGTGCGTTCCTCAGGTGAGCCGCGTGGATGTCTCGCATGATTGGCCCGTCTAGTCTGACAGGGCTGGGGTTACATGCGGGTGCTCCGCCATAGCTGCGAGCCCGCGATAACCCGGTCCATTTCAACCGACGGCTAGTCTGTCGAGGTGCGCAATGACTGGCCAGTACTCGCTGTATAAAAAAGGCTCTTGCCTAGGCGTCATCGCACATCTCACTGCTTTCTGGAACTTAAGTGACCAGAATGGGAATGCTCGACGCTAGCCCCGGTGGTGCCGGCTTACAAACGGTGACCGATCCGACCTATTTTTTTGACGCTGTCTAGCATATAAGGGGTTCGTGGGGCACACGTCACAGGGTACGCATCAACCTGTGATTAGGGTGGCACATAGCGCCTGTCACAGGCTGAGGCTTGTGGCCATAGCGTGCCCGAGACCTCGCCGATGTGTTGTTTCAAAAGTGTGGAGAAGCACCGAATAGAAAGGCATAAAAGCTGGGTTGCTGCTACCATAGACGTTCATCGGCAGAACCTCTTTCTGCAGCGATTCTTCGGCAAGAGGCTTCGATCGAGCGATCAAGGGTGCTCATCCCTTGGCGTTATTGGAACAAGTTTGTAATTTAAATATTTAATGAGTTCGCTCCGTTTGCTGGCTCATATGGCACCAGATGATCAAGGTCGGGCTTATTGCTGTTACTATAAGACATGATCAGACGCTGTCAACCAATGGGTTATTTTCGAGTCAGCACTGAGAGCGCTTACCCGAACTCGGGGCTGCGATCTCGGGAAATGAGATTTCTGTGGCCAGCCGCAGCAATCGTGGGATTTTGGCCAGCCTTCATGTAAGCCATCAAAATCGGGCCTTATGCATACACCGACTCTACATACACGTCAAATCGTTTGATTCCTTTGTGCGTAGGTTGTGGCCTCCAGACCTTGAGCTCTCACGGCGCCTTACGTTTCTATGGCTACACTACAGATGGCTGAACAAGCAGCACCTCTTGATAAACTATAGGCTGAGTCTTCTCCAAATTACACTCTATAGATTTCTGTAAAATGGGACTGCGTTTTCATCTCGTGTGTATGTGCTTTAAGGGTTCTTGCACAGCCTTGGGAGAGGCTGTCGAGATCTCTTTTTTAGTGAAGTCGCAAACTCGCCATTGCGGCCTTCATCTGACACAGATTAAAATACTTGTCTAAATTAGCGCTCATTTGGTCGGTAATATAGAAAAAAGAGCCTCCAGGACGATTCATTGATCACGACATTGTAGTCGGGGACTTGCAAAAATACCATGCTGAACAGTCAATGTAGCAATACTATTTACATCCAGCTCTGGATCAGCATAGGCTAGATACGGAGTCAAAGATTGACTCTAACTGTCCTCTGCAAGGCAGTAACCTGCTTGTTCGCGAGCTGCACAAGATAGATCTCTTTGTTTACCTTAGTAACGACGGGTTACGCTTAACGAAACTCTTCACGAGACGTAGCGGCTATAGCAGGGACAGGACTCAAGATTGTATCATAGCATGGCCCTCCCTGCACCAGTGCAGCAGCCTGGCCTAGTTGCTGAGAGGCGAGAGCCAGTCGAGCTCGGAACTATCGGTGTCACGCTGGCGACTCAGCCCCAAGCATGGCCTCTATCTGTCGTCTCCAACTTGCTAGATGCATACCGCGCGCGTGAGCAGGGGTTACCCGATCTTGATGTTGCAGTCGCGTCCAGAATCGTTGAATCGCATTGTACAGCAGACCTACATGACCAGAAGCTCTACACGCCCTTCAAGATTTCGCAATCGAGTCTTCCTGGGCCTCTACTCAATCTTGCTAGCTCGTCGCCGAGTATCTACGCTGGGTATCTTACCAGCCTCGACACTTTATGGATGGCAGGCGAGTCTATGACTTACTTCTGGAATCTGACCACGAGTGAGCTGAAAGAATTTGGGCTCCAAGGCCAGGAACATATCCTGGACATCACCGAAGTCACCCCGAACTCGAAGGTGTTCAGCGACGAGGTCAGGCAACTGCTCGCTCTGAGCACAGCGAAAGAGATGAGGCTGTACGCTGTGGACAAAAAGGGCGAGATCTTCGACTCACAATTGGCGATCTCTCTCGGCGGCCTCGGTAAGCCGATGGTTCGCGGTAGCGCCTCAGGCCGCATATTCTTCTCGTGCGAGAACACGGGAACCTCTCTCTGGGAGTTCCGGTACAGCTCAAAGGAGACCTGGTTCTCCCCAAAAGTGCAGCGTTTGTGCCATGGTGAGTACGGAGGTCTTTTCGGAGGCTTGTTCGGCGCAAAATCAAGACCTAATGCTGAGCGCATAGCCAATTTCGTCGTTGACGATTCGGTATCTGTGCTTTATGCGCTGACCACAGCTTCAGCTATTCACGTCTACGAGTTCAGCGAGTCCGGGCACTCCATCTCGTTAGCCAAAAGCATCAGCAGCTCGCAAATCCGCTCGGCCCTCTTTCACAGCCTCGGTCGCACGAGCGATATCAAGCTTGTGGGGCTCTCGGCGGTATCTTTAAGCCAGAGTAATTTTCTACGCCTCGTTGCAGTGACCAACGTGGGAGACCGGATATATTTCCGTGCTAATGACGCCCGCCGCACCGCGCAGCAGCTTCAACCGGCCTATGTACAGCGCCCACCCATCCCGCAGAGTACCGAGTCGAACCCTTCAGCCGAAAAGCAGGCGCCGCAAACAGGCGCCGCCAAAGAGGAAGTGGCCAACGCTGGCCAGGAAAACAAAAATAGTAACCCCGCTGCACCAAAAGCTTCTGCTCAAAAGGAACTGAATGTCCAAGAAGCAATAGTGATCGACGGCCGCATTATGCTCGCGGTCACTTCGGGAAAAGTTCTCGCGTCCGCGATCGACGATGCGAGAATAGCACATCAGAGCGACCAACGCCAGCCGATCTCATATGTCGAGCTGAGTGGATGGTTCACCATTGACGGTCCTGTTGTTGCCATACTTCAGTGTTCGGACTCCGATCTGATCCTGACAAATAGCTCACTCTATCGCGTGAGGCGCCGCGCGTTCTGTGAGAGATTCCAGTATCCTGATGCCTCATACGCGCTTGTCAGGGTGTATGGTCTGATGCAACTATGCTGTGGCGCTCTTCAGCTCGCATCGCAGACAAACAGTCGCGTGACTCGCGAGAATGCCATCAATGCTTATTTCAGGTTCGGTGGTCTCCCGGTTCTTCGGGCGAGCCCGGTTCCGGGATTTCTTGGTCACTCGACTATCAAGCTGAGCCCTTCCTTCGATGGCCTGGCTCTTCTAGTTGCAAAATTGCTGTTGCCTCTTTGGTCCAAAAAGATACTCGGTCCTAATGACAAGCTACCACAACCTCATTTACTTGACAAGGTTTACACTGAGCTGAGTGTCCTGGTCAGTTTACTTGAGCAAAACAGATCCTTCAGCGAAGGACTCAGCGAACGAACAAGCAGCTACACGCATGGGGATGACAACACTTTGCTCAGTCAGGCTGAATACAAGGGATTGCAGGGGCTCAATTCACTCGCAAAATCCAGCCAAGAGGGGATTGCGTTCCTGAAACTTGTATTGACACAGAACGACTCGCATCATCTGTTTTCGTACTTCGACGCCCCTAGCATGAATCACCTACGACAGCTGACCTATGGTGAATTCTTCACCGCTGCGCGAAACAGCGATGTTGCGAGAGAGCTCGTCAACAGCCTCGTTAACCACGTCCTCAACAAGGGAGATAGCGTCGATGCCATCACCTCGGTCATACAGGATCGCTGCTCCTCATATTGCTCTACTGGTGACGTTCTCGAGTACAAGGCGCTTGAGTTCATCCACCACGCGAAGCAAAATACGAAGCACATAGATGCTGCCAGCCTGGCGAGAAGCGTGACACTGATACGGAAGGCGGCCTCCTCTATTCAATTGGAGACGCTTCGTGATGTGGTGCGTGATTACGCCCAGCTCAAGTATTTTGTTGGGGCAGTGCAGGCAAGCCTTGCAGTTGCCGCGGAGCAAGACCCGGCAAATCTAGCAGTAGGATACTTACGCCATCGCACAAGCGAGCAGGCGCAAAGCTCTGGGAGCGAGTCTCCCGCCAAGAAGCGAAGCGTGGAGAACAATGCGACCGATAACCAGGACTCGACAGGTGCCCTGATTAAACCCATTAGCGAGAGTGAGCTGAAATTCAGGGCGAAAACGGTTGTCTACGACATCTTATTCTCTGAGGTTTTGGATAAGCATCCTGAATTGGCCGCAGCGTCCTCAAAGGATCCTGCTCATGCTATGATGCTTAGTAGCACTGATGAAGTCTGGCATTTTGCTTTGTATGACTGGTATCTGGCCAACAACCATCAGGATCAGATCGCGCTCCTGGATACCCCCTTTGTCGCCACCTACCTGCAGTTCGGTGCCCCACGGGACCTGCGCATCGCTAATCTCCTTTGGAAATGGCACCAGCGCCATGATGACCTGCTAGCAGCTGCGGATGTACTTCTTGACTTGGCGCGTGGGCCCCTGGTGCCAGAGCTCAGCCAACGCGTCGAGTTCCTAAGCCGCGCCATGGGCTATTGCCAAGCTCAGCCACAACACACGCAGCAAGCAGTAAATATGACCACTATGGTCAGGGCTTATCTTGGCTTAGCACTCTTACAAACAGATGTCCTGAACCAGCTTGTTGGTGCAGACGGTGAGATCAAGGACCAATTGAACCACCATCTATTCACGGTGAGTGAGCTATTCAATGACTGGGCTGAGCCCAATGGTCTTTACGAAGTATGCTTCGCTATATTTGAGTTCTCAGATCTCCACGACCCCGTTCTCATTGAACAATGCTGGTCCAACCTCCTCACCAAAATCCGGGCTGAGGACAGTCGTGAAAACTCTCTGCACTACGCGCATGTCTCAGCAGTAATCACAAGATTGGGGAGCAAGTACAGCAGCTACGAGCCAGTGTTCTCTGTATCTAATATGGTACCAATGCTTGAAAGGTATGCTGTAGACTACACACCGAACGCCCCGACAGGCTGGATCGTGGATGCTCTTCTGGGCGCAGGCACAAGCGCAGACGTGTTGCACAGAGTTTACAGTGACATGCTCAGAAGCCAGCTGCTCGAGGGCGAGTACGTCAAGCACGCCGAGAGGAGCTTGGAGTACCTGAATAGCAGCGACTCACCGAATCAAAAGTAATATTTTGCATTCTAACTATAATAATTCATAATTTCTTGGGGCTTGTAATTTAACTATCTCGTGCTAGGTTTTGTGGAGACTGCAAATGATGCATATCCGGTGAATGCGCCTCTATCTAGTTAGCGTTGAAATCAGACGACCCATGCACATACTCAACGGGTACCCCCCCCCGCTTTAATTGTTTACGCGCGTGACATTTTAGGCTTCATCGCCATTACATAAGGGGCGGAGCCCCTCATTTATCCTACCTCTTAGCTGCACGCATGTGGGCACCTAACCCCTGGTATGCACTCTTCCGAGCCCTCAGCAATGCCGCTGCCTGAGGGTCGTGATTCAGTCGTATATAAAGTCAATGTCATCGCCAATGATCTCCCCCTGGTGCACGACCTTTGGAAAGACCCATTGACCTCAATAATGAAGTATGCAACCAGGAGTTACATCCCGGTTCCCAAAAAGGTTGAGAGCTTATACCAAGGCCGGATCCAACAGTTCAACGACAAGAATGGGCAGTACAAGGACTTGAATTTACCCCACTTTTTTGACAGAACTCGGATTGATTTTAGTGCTTTCATCAAATTGAGCGTCTATTCAGTGCCTGACTTGCAGCGCCCTCTTTTCAAGGACGCTATCAAACAAGCGGAGGGCAACTGGAAGCCTGCAAAAAAGGGCGACTCTTTTGGGCCTAGCTGGAGCACACATTGGTTCAAAGTGGAACTTCGTATTCCAGAAGATTGGTATGACAAGTACGATGAGAGATCTGTATTTGATTTCGACTCATCAGATGAAGGCTTCGTGTATTGGGACGACGGCGAGCCATGGCATGGTCTTAGTTCTGAGCATCAAAGGACAGAAATCGGACTTCCTTCGGAGTGGATGAAGGACAAGAAGTGGCACACCTTATACATTGAGACCAGCTGCAACAACATCTCTGGAGCAGGCTCGCCCCCGGACCCCAACCGTCAATTTCGCCTAAATCGCGCGGACTTATTCGTTCCAAACGGCGAGGCTCGAGCTTTGAACATCGACTACTGGATACTGGGAGACGCCGGTAGAGAGTTCCCTCAAAATTCCTGGCAGAAGCATAAGGCACAGGAAGTTCTAAATCGAATCATCAACACTTTTGATTATGACAATCCTGATGAAAGCATCAAACAGTGTCGTCGCATTGCTGCAGAATTTCTCGGTGAGGGCGTTAATTCGGCCAAGGTGTATGACGAGAAAAAGGAAAATGAGCTCATTTGGGCAATTGGAAACTGCCACATTGACACAGCGTGGCTATGGCCATACGCTGAGACGCGCCGGAAGATTGCGCGCAGCTGGTCTTCTCAGCTTGAGCTATTGCACAAATACCCAGAGTACGTATTCGCGGCCTCTCAAGCTGTGCAGTTCCAGTGGCTCAAGGAGGACCATCCAGTACTCTTTGATGACGTCAAAATCGCAGTGTCGCAAGGCCGATTCATTCCTATTGGGGGATCCTGGGTCGAGTGTGATACAAACATGCCCAATGGAGAGGCACTAGTTCGCCAAATGCTACTGGGCCAGCGGTTTTTTGAGCGCGAGTTTGGGTTTCGCTCGAAAGTATTCTGGCTGCCAGACACTTTTGGGTACGCCCCTCAATTGCCACAGATCGCCCGGTTAGCTGGACAGCCATACTTCTTGACTCAAAAGCTCAGCTGGAATAATATCAACGAATTCCCTCTCTCCACCTTTTCCTGGGTTGGCCTGGATGGAACGCAGGTTGTTTGTCACATGCCGCCAGCCAACACCTACACCGCTCAGGCCCATTTCGGCGACGTGAAAAGAAGTTCAGAAAATCACAAGAATCTAGACACTAGTAAGGAGTCACTTCTCTTGTTCGGCCATGGCGACGGTGGAGGAGGACCCACCGCAGAGATGATCGAAAAGTTGCGACGGTGCCGGGGCATATCAAACAATGTAGAATTACTCCCCAAAGTCGTGAGCGGTGAAAAGTATACCCCGGAGAATTTCTTTGAGGAGATTTTGAGAAATTCTAACGGGGGTGAGTCACTGGTCACCTGGAAGGGAGAGCTCTACTTGGAGTATCACCGAGGAACATATACGACTCAAGCCGCCATCAAGAGAGGAAACCGGGTCAGCGAAATCTTGATGCGCGATCTGGAACTCTTTGCCACAGCGGCATCACTGAAAGTAGCTGAGTACAAGTACCCGTACAAAGCTATCGAGAAGTTGTGGGGCTTGGTGTGCTTGAACCAATTCCACGATGTTCTTCCAGGATCGGGAATCGAAATGATATATGAGGATGCGCGCAAAATTTACGATCAGGTGTGGGAGGAAGGCTCCAAGCTGGTGAAGGAGGCCCTTGGCTCACTTGGATATGAGACCGTGAACTACAAGGACGGCGGCGCCCAACTTATCGATATAGACGGGTATTGCCATGAAGAGGGAGACATCCAGCTCCAATACGAGAAGGATGCAAGGCTGCAGTCTTATTACGAGGAGGCAATTCCTAGCAATTTCGATATGATCGAGTACGATGATTTGAAGTCCGTTTCCTCGGACGATGACTTCGAGTTGGAAAACTCTTCGTTCCACCTCAAATTCAAGAAGGGCCAAATTTTCTCTGTGTTTGACAAGCGTGAGAAACGGGAAGTTCTTGGCGGTCACAACACGTTCGTTGGTAACAATCTGGTTCTTCTGGAGGACCAGCCCCTAAACTTCCCTGCTTGGGATACTGAACAGTACGCGAATGAGAAACGCAAGATCTTGGTGCCCACGGCATGGAGAAAACACGATGACCTTAGTGCAGAAGTGGCCTATGAATTTGGTAACAAGTCTGATCTGCATCAGCGGATTGTACTTCACGAACACTATATTGAGTTCGCTACCACCGTTGAGTGGCACGAGACGTATCAGTTTTTGAAGGCCGAGTTCCCGCTCAACGTGATGAGTGACTTTGCCTCATACGAGACAAGCTTTGGTATTCAACGTCGGCCGACTCATACGAACACGAGCTGGGATGCTGCGAAGTTTGAAGTTTGTGGCCACAGGTTCGCCGATCTCAGTGAGTGGAGATATGGTGTCAGTCTTCTGAATGACTCTAAATACGGGTACTCCGTGCAAGGGAATGTGATGCGACTCAGCCTTTTACGTTCTCCAAAGTCGCCCGATGCAAATGCTGACATGGGTTCCCACTCGTTCCGCTACGCCTTGGCGCCTCACCGTGGACCATTGAACCCAGATATCATCAAGCTGGCTCAATTCTTCAACCACCCGCACTACTGGGTGAAGAACCCCAAACAGAAGAGGCCAGATGTCTTGTCTGCAAAACAGATACCACATGTAGTGATGGTGCGAGACGACCCTAGTATCGTGATTGCTGCAGTAAAGCGGGCGGACGCTGATGCAGAAGAGGACCAGAAGCGAGTTGTGGTTCGTCTCTACGAATCTCTTGGTGGCCAGGCTCATGGGCGTCTTCTATCGCTTCTTCCTATAAAGAGCGCTCATGAGGTCAGTCTACTGGAGGATATCGGAGGAGGAAGCAAGCCTCTCGATGTATTTGACGGGGGTTTGGAGCAAGGCGATGAAGACGAGGTGGATAGTATCCTCGTGGACCTGAAGCCCTTCGAGATAAAGTCGATCCTCCTCCAGTTTGCGTAAGGACTCAGGGGCAAACATGTCCCGTAACGCGATACAAGGTGGCAAGCTCTTAATGGGTGCTTTTTCGCGTCGCAAACAAACCTATTATCTTATTATTCTTCTAGCAGACTCTTATTATCCATTCTTAAACTACAATTAACGTCAGACTATCAGAACGAAATAAAGCTTGAGCAATATAACCTCGCCAGTTCATGCTTTTGTTCTCAACGGCCAGTTCGACGCGTTTGCAACGCGTCCCACCGTCAACTCCGCCATCATCAGCCCCACATGTACTCAAAACATCTGCAAGTTTCCTGTGGCCGACAGGGCGAGGGTATGGCAGTGCCGTTGGCCGCTCACGATATAATATCTGTGCGGGCGTGATGTGCGGGGCTTGGGCTTATTTTGGACTAGGGTGGATCTGCTTCAAACATGGAGGCCCCTGCCAGGCTCGGCGCCATTTACCGGTCTATCAAGATCGCTAAATTACATACAGGCCTGGCTGGAAATTTAAGTAGCGCAATTGAGCACCTCGGCGATCAAATATGGCCACTTCTTTAATGTACGCTCTGGCATTTGCGTTTACCATTCTGCTATTTCTGAGTTACGCGGCCATAGACCAGCAATCGTACTACTCTGCGCCTATCGATGCTAGCCCCGATTTAGGCGCTGGATTTATGCCGGGGATGCTGATGTTTGCAGCAGTGGAGATCGGGAACCGGACTCTACGGGCTTACGAGCTGGCAATGGCTTCGCATGCGCCACTTAGCTCACCCGATGGAACGGAGCCGCCACTCAATGGCCTCGTCCGGATAGTGGACGCGCCCGATAGCGAGACAGCCTGTACTGATCTGCTTGTGTCGAATCTTACTGACGCTATTGTACTCGTGCAGCGTGGTAATTGCAACCTCTTTAAAAAAGTGGCGAACTGCCAACAAAAAGGCGCACGGGCGGTGCTCATCAGTGAGGATCCACCTCTAGGTGCTTCTTCTACCGATGATATCGGCACGGCCCTTGGGGTTTCATCTACGCTGCGTATTCCAGCTATGATTGTACCTCAAAAGGACTTCAACTGGCTACTCAAGCATACGGAGGAGGAGGCTAGCGTTTGGACTCTCTCGCCAGAACTGGATCCGAGCGTTCTTCGTATTCTAATGCTGCTCTTTGTGCGACCACTAATCATGCTCACCTTGGTTCTTGTGGTGGTGTTTGTGAACTTGCACGGTAAGAAAGCCAAGAGGCGCCTTTCGCCCAATCTTGTGTGGTCGCTTCCAAGGCGGCAGTGGGACCCATCTAGAGAAGGTGTCTGGCACCAGAACCAATGCTCGATTTGTCTGGAGGAGTTCACTGTCAGCTGCGAGATTATGACCTTGCCATGCAATCACGACTTCCACGTTCAATGTGTATCGCAATGGCTGATACGACGAAGGAGCGTATGCCCTATATGCTTTCAGGAGGTTTGCAGCGAGCGTACTCCGCTTCTAACACCTTAATCTTCAAGCGCTCTTTGCGGTCTTGAAAATTCAAATTAACGAATGCATCCACAGCTCGGGCCAATTTTGGTCGCCACAGTTGCCTGCTGAGCAGGTCTTGCAGTCGCACTTGGGACTGCCCGTTCTGGGTGATATGGCTATCGCTGTGGTTTGAGCGACTATCATCATTTGACGAACTCTTTTATTTTAATTTTATGTTGGCATATCACTTAACACTTATCAATGAGCATCACAACTAAGAGTAATCATCACAGTAAGAAGCTAAATGAAGCTTCACGCATATGACGCCCCGAAGTCTCAACAGTGCAGAGGGCTTGAGTGCACATACTCTGAGGCTCCCCAAGGAGCCGCTCATCTGTTTTTGGCAAAGCGATTCACACCGCAATCGTGGGTGAGAGACACCGCGTATTGTTTCGTGATGCATCGCAGGCAGCATGCACCCTTACCCTAGAAAGAGCGGGTGAGGCAACGCAGTTGTGATCAAGCCTAGGCTCATCAACCACCTTATCAGGCACTTTCAAAGATGTCCAGCGACGTGCATGGTATCGACAGATACCAAATCGTGAAGACTCTAGGCGAGGGCAGCTTCGGCAAGGTCAAGCTTGCGTACCACCTCGCCACGAACTCACGCGTTGCGCTGAAGATCATCAATAGACGCACACTTCAAAAAGCGGACATGCAAGGACGTGTGGAACGCGAAATAAGCTACCTGCGCCTGCTCAGACACCGTCACATCATCAAGCTCTATGAGGTGATTAAGACCAAAGATGAGATTATAATGGTTCTCGAGTTCGCAGGGAAGGAGCTGTTTGACCACATCGTTCAGAAGGGACGCATGCCTGAGGGAGAGGCCCGCAAGTTCTTCCAGCAAATCATTTCTGCAGTCCAGTACTGCCACAAGCACAAAATCGTTCATCGCGATCTAAAACCGGAGAACTTACTGCTGGACGACAAGATGGAAATCAAAATTGCTGACTTCGGCCTTTCAAACATCATGACCGATGGCAACTTTTTGAAGACCAGCTGCGGATCGCCGAACTATGCTGCGCCGGAAGTAATCTCTGGCCGGCTGTATGCAGGTCCCGAGGTGGATGTCTGGAGCTGCGGCGTTATCTTGTATGTGATGCTCGTGGGCCGCTTACCGTTCGACGAGGAGTCTATACCCGAATTATTCCAGAGAATCTCTCAGGGAGTTTATAACGTGCCCGACTTCCTGAGTTCCGGGGCCCGCAACTTGCTCAAAAAGATGCTCATTGTCAACCCTATGGACCGCATCACAGTTGACGACATCATCAAGGACTCTTGGTTCCAAGTGGATCTACCCGATGGGCTATTCTTGGAGAGTCCCAAGTCTATCACAGGCGAGATTGACGAGAACATCGTGCGGTTCTTGGGCGAGCAGCTGGGCTACTCCCGGTTGGATATTCTAGATGCAGTAAATGGCCACGGCGATGGCGATTCTCGCGTGACAAACGGCGCGGAGATCCGTGACGCATACCAACTCGTACTGGACTCGCAGACCTCGGGCACTACAAGCTCGCTGGACGAGTACATGGCCCGAAAGGCGGTCGAGGTGCGCGCAAACCGCCAGTCAAGCTCCGACACCAATGCGCCTCCAGGTTCCACGCCGCAGAACCGGCTGAAGCCGTCATCAGTAGGACGAAACGGCATACCTTCGACCTACTCGTTCGATCAGACCCACTTAGGCCCGATTGGTGTAGCCCATTCTGCAATAGCCGTGCTGCCACAAAGCTTGCCTCAGTACCACCTCGCGTTCATGCAAAGTCGGGGGATCTCCATGAATAAAAGGCGCTCTCCTGTGTCCATCAAGAAGTCCAAAATGCGCTGGCATTTCGGCATTCGATCTCGTTCATACCCACTTGATGTGATGGGAGAAATCTACCGGGCGCTTGAGGTGCTGGGCGCTGAATGGACGGTTCCCTCTGACGAGGACATCTGGACCATATACGTCCGCTGGCGCAATGAGGCGGCGGCGGCTCCCGGGCGCCCGCCAATTTCCGAGCTACTGAAGATGCGAATCCAGCTCTACCAACTCGAGCAGAACAACTATCTAGTCGACTTCAAGTTCGATGGCTTCGAAGGTGAGGTGGAGGCCCCGTCGCATGAATCTCCTGCCATTGATGACACCTTTTCTGCATATCCCTTCCTGCGGGTAGCCACTCAGCTAATCATGGAGCTGGCCGTGAACTCTCAAGCCTAGAGAGAAACAAGCCAGGATTCGTATCACAGTCTCCCGCCTTATTCGAAAGACGAAGACGATGATGGCGGGCGCGCGCTCTATATATGGGTATACATACTTTGTTTTTTTATTTATCAGACCTAACCATGGCTTTGGCGACCCGCTTCATGCTCGGCTCAGTTAGCACGTTGAACGAGCGCAGCTTGTCGCCCACGAGCGATGAGGCTCGGCCAGCAGCTAGCTTGCCCTGTTTCATCACAGTGGGTAGATCTGGGGTATCCTTGCCGAGTTCGTACTGGGTGATCATGGCGCGGGCCGCCTTGACTGCCGGCGCCTCTGCACAATCTGGAAACCCTTTTAAGAATTCATCCACTAGAGTAGGATTCTGAACGATGCTATAAATAAGAAAAGACCAGTCTTCCTCGTCAAGTATGTCACGGTGCATTGCCATGCCAACAAGAGTGTTGAGGAGACGTGTCGCGGGCTTTTCGAAAATTGATTTTGCCGCAAGATGTTTGATGAGAGCCATCATAGTCTTCCAGAGGCGTGGCCAATTATATTGCCAAATGGTGTTGGTTATGACCATCTGGGAGCAGACCTGACTGATGAGGTCCACTAACTGCTGAAGCAAAAGTGCGTCTACCTTTTTACTGCTAACAACAGAGCGCAGCCCGATCTGTGCCAGATCCAGAATGCCTGCCAAAGGTACTCGGCGGGAGGTGTCCAAGGCCAGCTTCGACGCCTCCAACCTGATAACGGTAGCCATTGCTGGATCGCTGAGGGCAACAAATTCTGTGTCCACGAGCTTGCGGAGGAGAAGCTCAGTGAACCACACGCGACTGGCTGCTGCAGCTGACCTCATTACATTTTCGAAAGATGTCGCGCTGGCCATCAGAAGAGTGGCAAGTGCTGGTGAGGTAGCAAAAGCTTGCGTGAAAATGGAGTTGTTCATCACAAAGAAGTGCAGCGGGAGGATAACTTGCCATTCTGCCGGCGCGACAGGGCTATTTTCGGCGCTGAGACCATTACTAGTGCCCTTGAAAAAGCTAGATAGCCACCCAGACACTCCGCCACTGTTGCCAGCTCTCTCGCTTGGGAGAACGTGAGACAGCTCGCGTTGCGAAACAGCGATTATTTTGATCATCAAGGCCTCATCGACGTAATCGCTTATCCTTTGTAAGTATATGGAAGGCCCATCGTCATTATAGGTGTTGATGGCGGTGAGAACCCCAATGGTCACAAAAGCCTTGGACGCGACTTGCTCATGTGTGCCAATAACGTCGATGAATGCTGCGAAGAAATTTTTGGTGCTAAAAAGCGTGTTGAGGGGCGTGCCCCAACTTTTACGCGCGATCGCGAGAATAGTGTCCGTGGCGCTGCTTATGACGTTGGGACTTTTATGATGCAGGAGTGCCAGCAGATTTGCCGTGAATTCATCGAAGACATGACTGACACGCTCGATACCGACCAGGATCTGGATGATTGAGGAGGAAGGGGTAAGAACCGACAAGTCAAGAACTTCTCGAAACACCACTTCAAGCACACCCAGTGCGTTGAGAACGATATCTTCTGGTAACTCAGGCCGCAAATTAGCAATTGCGGCGCTGACCAGAGTTTGCACTGTTGCTTCATGCTGCGAGAGAGGAGCTGCGGCTCTAACAGTCTCAGCGAGCTGGTTCTTGTCTACAGGAAGAAGGAAGAACTCGATCCAGTATCCCGGAGAGTGATGCTCCGGTTCAAAGAGCCTCTCGTACAATGAAGACACCTTCAACTTGAACTGTGGCTCGGCCTCAACATTCATTTGTTGAAGAGGAGAGTCAATGACGCTCACGCTGCTACGCGACCGCTTGTGCCCTTTCTGACCGCTGCTGAGCGGCGATGCGCCGCGACTAAGGCCCCCGTCGGAGCGGTCGCTCCCATGTGGACTCGAAGAGCGTGGTGAGGAGACCGGGCTGGCCATAGCTCTTTCAGCAGATCGGTTCGAGGTAGGCGCTCTATCACGATGTTCGGTCGACCCTAGTAGAGTGACGGTGTATGGTGGTGGTGGTGGTGCTATAGCTGTGGCTCAGTGACAGCGGGCACAGATGCTTACCTCATCGTTCTGGCCGCATCCTCGATTGTGGAACGCGGTGTGTGTGGGTGTGGGGTGGTGGTGTTTTGTTTGTTTCGAGGAGGTGCGTAATCACATGGCCCGAAAGTGCACCTCGCAAATAGGTCCCGCGCGGTGCACAATAACAAACCCACGCGTCACTCGTCGTCACTCGTTGGTGTCCATGCTAGTCATAGACATCGATGATCCACAACAGTCAACGGTGCTGCGAGAGATAGCGCTCAGGGTCCGCTCCTCGAAAAAGACTATTGTTGTGGCCGGAGCCGGAATCTCGTGTAACGCTGGGATCCCAGATTTTAGGTCCAAGGACGGATTGTACTCTTTGGTCAAGCAGCAATACAAGGACACCTTTGTAAAGGGAAAGGATCTCTTCGATGTGATATTATTCCGGGACCAGCGCAGCACCGAGGTCTTTTACAGCTTCATGGCGGGACTGCGCAATGCCACGCTGGCCGCACAGCCCACACCCACCCACCACTTGCTGAAATTGTTGAGAGACAAGCGTAAGCTGCTGCGTTGCTATACCCAGAACATCGATGGCTTGGAATTTCGGGCCGGACTTAGTGAAAACGATATCGTACAGCTTCACGGTGATATTCACCAGCTCAAGTGTATGCATTGCGCTCAGAAATATCAGTGGCTACCATCTCACCTCGAAGATATGCAGAGCGGGGATGCCCCCGACTGTGAAAATTGCGTCAACACGTCCCTCGCACGGACATTGAGTGGAAAGCGGAGCACGACTGTCGGGCAGCTCCGTCCTGACATTATTCTGTACGGCGAGGAACACCCGACTGGCGACGCGATCGGCCTCACACTGAAGAAAGACTGCGAAAAAAAACCGCAGCTTCTCATCGTTATGGGTACATCCTTGAAAGTTGTTGGAATCAAGCGTCTAGTCAAGGCTTTGGCTCAGGCCACTCATGCTGCGGGCGGCATGGTGGTCTTTATCAACAAAACACAAATAAGCAGGAGCGAATGGGGCGCTGTATTTGACTACCATGTCCTGGCAGATTCCGATGCCTGGGTCTCTGATGTTCGCTCACACATTCCATCATTCTTTGAGGTGCAGACTAAGCTGAAGGTGGACCGGAAACGCAGAGTCAAGGCCGAAACTCTCCCGTCAAAATCAAGCTCCACGCTGGCGGCGAAAAGTGAGGTTGCTGGGCCCGTGGGAAGTGTCCCTCAAATAAGCTGCGCCAAACGAACTAAATCGGATCCGTACGCGGAGCAGAGACTGCAGAACGAACTACTGCAAAGCCCGACTCTTGACAGAACAATTGACTTGTGCAGTCAAGAGCAGCTTTCTAGCCCACGTACTGAGATCCTGGACTTTTCAGATGACGTTCCCTCGCTCAAACTAGAGTAAGGTCTTTTTGTATTTATTAAACTGCTGTGAAATAGACAAGGCAGACGCCATGCTCTCTATAGCCCTTGCTGTGAGCAATAATGATTGCGTTGCGTATAAATGACCTGAAATTCGGCCTCTCTCATGTAGCGTCAAGGCCACCCTCAGGGTAAGAAGATTGGGTGCGCTTTATCACGTCTAGTTAAACTGGGCAACAACTGGGAGACGATGAGCAGCTGTGATCATTTGAGGAGATGCGCAAGACTAGCGTATCCAACGCAGCTAGCGTCATTGCTAGAACATCAGGCCGTTGTCTCTGGAAGTCCGGAACAGGGGCAGGAAGGCCCCAGGCGCAGACACGCCTTAGCTTGTTCATACTGTTCGAGCCTGTTCGTTCCTGGGATCACGTGCAAAGTGCGCGCGCACAGTTACAAGAGGGCCGTCGCGGACGGCAAGACCGCGAATCGAAAGAACTCACGCTCTAGAAAACGAGCAAAAGCGAAGCTCGACAAACGTGCAAATGTCTTAAAGTCTAAACTCGTTGCCAAACTTGGACCGAGGTATGCCGTTCGTTCACGAGATACCTTACGCTACATACATTACGAGTGCCTGCAGTGCGCGAAGATAACCACCTTATGTGCGTTTCCACCGTTGCAAGCATCCTCGAAAATACAGCCAAAGGAAACGAAAATTACTTCAAAGACCTCGCAACCAAAATTGAATGATAATCAACTAGGGCCTGCTACGGTGGGGAAGTCCGGTAGGCTGAATCTAAAAGATTTCTTATTGTAGCATTGACATTCACTTAGTTGCGACGTTGGTTGCAATGGAATTCTAAAGCAGCCGAGCAGCCGAGTAGTCCTAACAAGCGGTCAAAAAGAATTAAAAAAAAAAAGGCTATATGTATGGATTCATTTGCGCAATTTTTGGCAACGCAGAAATAAATAAGGATCGGCAAAAAGTTTAGGTCATAAAGGAGACGGGGATTTGGGCCTAAAGTGAAGAGATAAGAACGATGACCAGCAGAGCTATTTGAGCATTGGGCAAGCGAGATGCGGCTCGGTTCGCCAGTTGAGGAGGAGGGGGTGATGTCTTCTGTACAACAATCGTGGGTTCCGGTGCGGAGCGCGAGCTGCTAAACCCGTCGTTTCCGCGATGCGACGCGAAAGACTGACTTGGTGTAGCTTTCTGAGCGCTAGACGTCATGCGTGCATCTTGGTCTGTGGTCAGATACATGGGGTTCACTGTTGCTTCTTGCGGGGGCATGGATCGGTCCTCAGGGCCTTCCCAAAGTATGCTGGTACCACTTTGAACAAGGTATGTCAACTCACTCGTTGGACAGGTAGTGCTTGGCTTCAACGTTAAAATGGTCACTACGACTCCTGATTCCTTACTCGTAGTAGGTGATGCGACTAATTGCTTCGAGCTTGTCAACGCACTGGGAGTCATCAGAGGATTCGATCGGCTTCCTGTGAACTCAGCAAAATTAGTGGTACTCAACTGGGAGATCAGCAAGTCAGAGCTTGTCTGAGGGCTCGAGCTGCTTACCGATGCCATTGACAGCGTCGGCTGCTCGCTGTGGCCTGTAGTTTTAGCCGCAGATGACACAAAAGAAGTGGAGTCTTTACCTTGACCTGCGTTGCTGCTCTCAGTCGCTGGAGACTGGGATAGCGGCATGCTCTCGATGCTGGGTGTACCTCCTTGAGATAAACTTTGACTTGAAGGGCCAGTGAATGAACGCATTGAGCTGCTGAGAGCCACAGAAGAGACCAAATGTACGGATGATGACACCTGCGCAGTGTTGCTTGGAACTGCTAGTTGAGAACCTTGGGAGAATGCTTCGCTGGAGCCACTCTCTGCAGTGGGCTTGGAATATGAACTTTCTGAGGCCAGCTTTGAAGGCGGAATCAGGGAGGTCACTGAGGGAGCCGGGACGCTGTGACTTGCGAGTGAGCTCGCTGTACCTGTGGGAGTTGAACTCGACAAAGTAACCTCCGAGCCACACGGAATAGACGCCGGTATCATCATAGTCGACGAGTGATTCCCTATCACTACAATAGATGTGATGTTTTGCTGGGTAACACACTGACCGGGGGCCGTTGTCTGGGGAACTTTCAAGGAACAAACCGTAATGAACACACTCGAGCTACAGACCTTGTCAGTGCACGAGATTGACACACTTGTGGTCAACTCATCGCCAGGGCCGTAAGTTGTTGCAGGGACCTTCTGAGTCACAGATCCTGATTGGCTCATGAGAGAGCTAGAAGATGTGGGTTCTGCAGCTGTATTGAGACTCGTTAAACCTGACTCTGAGCTTCTGACAGGCTGTGTAGTCACTGTAGTCGGACTTTGACCCCCACTCGACATCTCTGTAGCTACAAGCGAACTCTTAGAAGGTGCAGAGGCACTAGCTTTGGGTCCTTGAGACCCCGACAGCGTGGCAATATTGCTCCCAGATGGTTGATTTGCATCGGAACTTCCTGCCAACGAGGATCTAGGTGGCGACGATGATTTTAGAACAGTGCTGGGGTTCAACAGTGGGCTTGTAAGTTCCGAGCCACAAGGCAGTAGGACGGGAACGACCAGGCTTGTGGTGTGGTCGTTAGCCACAATGGTCGAGGTCAGCACGGAGTTGGTCACACACTGGCCCTGAGTTGTAGTCGATGGGACAGTCAAGGAACACAATGTCACATAGACACTTGAAGTACACACGTCCTTTGTGCATGGAATAGACACGGAAGTGGTCATCTCCTCACCAGGACCGTAGGTAGTTGAAGGTGCCTGAGGTAGACGAGACGACCTTTCCCCAATGCTCGAAGTCGACCTTCTGTTAGATGTGCTTAGCACACCTGGCTCGCTGGGACTCGAAGGTGCCAGTGGCGTGCTGTGCGGCAGTGAGGATGCAGACTTAAAAGTACTCAAGACACCTTCTGTACTCAGGAGCTGATGCGTCGTCGTTTCAACTTTGCTCTCAGATGAGACAATCGCTGAAGTGAGCAAGCTTGAGCCAGTGTGCGCAACGCCTCTCGAAGTATCGACCTGAGAGATATAGGGAGCGTGGGATGTGGCGACGCTGTTTTGCGATGCCGGTCCGGAAGCGCTCCTATCAGTTGACTGGGCGGGGATCGTAACACCAGCGGAAGGTGATAAGTCGGTGCTTGGCGGCTTTGAGCTCTGCACGATCGCCTCGGTACCTGTCTGGACTCTCTGGCCACACGGCATAGACATTGGAATCACCAGACTCGAGCTGTGACCGCTGACTACCACAACAGAGGTGAACTGTGAAACCGTCACGCACTGACCTGCAGTCGTGGTCGGCGGCACTGTCAAGAAACAGGTAGTCACGATGGCACTCGAGGCGCACCTATCACTTGTACATGGAATGGATACCGTTGTGGTCAATATATCTCCAGGTCCGTAGGTTTTGGTAGGTAGCTGAGAGACTCCACCATTACTAAAACTTGTAATGAGATCTGTACTTGGCTCGCCTCGGGATGCATTTGAAGCACTTGACTGCTCCGTAATTAAAGGCACAGGAGTGCTAACTAGTGACGACAGAGGAGACGGTGCTTCCGTGCTTGTCGGCGCTTTGTACAATGAAGACTTTGAGAGCGTCGAATTTTCCAGGGTGCTCGTGGTGGTGTATTGCTTGGAAGTTATCGGAAGTGACGAAGAGGTCGCTACTACCGTCAGGTCAGAGCTTCTATGCGAAGGACTTCCTTTGATAGATGTTTGAGACGGTAGAGCGCTGCCAGAAGTCACTGTCGGATGTCCCGAGTCGAGAGATGTGAGGGCCGGTTTCGATTCAGTAGGAGATATGACCGAACCGCAAGGTAAGTTGACAGGTAGCTGTAAACTTGAGGTGTGGCCGTTGACAACAACAGTCGATACAAATGTTGAGCTAGTCACACATTGACCTGGCGTTGTGGTCGATGGGATAGCCAATGAACACACAGTTACAAACACACTCGAGACGCAAACATCACTCGTGCATGGGACTGACAGTGTAGTCGTCAGCTCTTCTCCAGGCCCATACGTTGTGGCAGTCGGAGCGGAACTTACTTTGTTCGGTCCGCTATTGAAGCTGCTTGGAGACGAGAATGACGGAGCCTCTGAAGGTCTTACATGAGACATGCCAACCGGAGTCGCCGCAGAGGTCTGTGTCAGAGTCGCGGACGAACTCTTCGGCCTCGATTGTGAAGTATCTACCTGCTGCGTCTCGCTTTGAGGCCCTGCTGAGATCTGCGTCGAAACTGATGCCACCGATCCAAGTACTGATGAAGTGGCCAATTGTGAGGCAGATTGCATAACATCTGTGTGGATCGGCCCAGTGCTGGTAATTTTGGAAAGAGGGATGATATCAGCGATAGTGCTGCTCTGCTCTCTGCGCAAAGAGCTTTGATCACCAGCTGGATGAGTAGGACTCAAGACCTTGCTCTCAGTTGTCGAAAGCCTTGAATTGAGCGGAGTCGGAGCAGACACGTAAGGTGTTAGCGTCGTACCGCAGGGAACGGATACGGGAACAACCAAATTCGTGGTGTGGCCGTCAACAATAATGGTGGACGTGAAAGTGGACCGGGTGACGCATTGGCCTGGGGACGAAGTCTGCGGTACAGTCATGGAACAAACTGTAACGTACACACTCGACGTGCACTCATCTTTGGTGCATGGGATGGAGACTGTCGTAGTCAACTCCTCTCCGGGCCCGAAGGTTGTTGTAGGTAACTGAGCAGTCACTAATGTGTTGAGACTAGCGCTAGTCATGCCGATCGATGTCTCACTGACCAGTTGGGAGGAGCTCAGAGGCTTGCTGTCGGTGTGAGAAGCAGTGACGGGGTTTGATGATTTGGGTGGGAGAGACACCAGATTGGATTCAGTAGATGCCGTGCTCGCGGACCGCACGGAGAGTGACGCTGGGGTGCCGGACAGAATTGGCCCCAAAGAGGACCGTCCAGTGCCAACTGAAACAGCGCCTGGAGTTTCAACATTAGTATCGACAGGCGTAGAGATACTAGCAGCAACGCCAGGGCTTGTAAGCTCTATCAAAGATGTGCTTTCATAGCCAGATGGTCGGATCAACACAGAGCCCTTGGAGCTTGCAGTATCAAGCGTGGATTGCTGAGTGTCAGGTTGTACTAGTGTGGCAGTGGCACTATTCCGTGGTCTGGTTACATCTGAGCCGCAAGGGATGGAGACCGGGACTACCAAAGTCGAGGTGCGCCCACCGATGGTAAGTGTAGATGTGAACCTAGAATAGGTCACGCATTGGCCCGAGACAGTGGTCTGTGGGATGGTCAAAGAGCAAACAGTAATAACATTGCTCGCGGTGCAAGACTGTTCAGTGCAAGGAATTGATAGAGTTGTGGTAACCTCTTCACCAGGCCCATAAATCGTGCTTGCCTGCTCAGAAGATCTGTAGCTTTGGGAGGGACTGACGAAGCCGCTATCACTTGCAGTTGCAAGAGGACTTGGGGAGGTTGAGCGGGGTTTGTCAGTCGACGAGGCTCCGGTACTGTACGGACTGAAGGAAGAAGAAACTTGTTGAGTTCCCCTTTGTACTGACTCCATGGTCTGTGTTGGGACGACTTCCAGACTGTTAGGCGGTAAAGAACTCGAAAAGATAGACTGAGACGTGTGCTCAAATAAATCGGAGGTTTGCTTCGAGTGCTCATTTTGAGACTGTACTGGGCTTAAAGAGAGCGAAGTTGTGTCATTTGGGGGGAGAGTTGCGTTTTCGGCTACCGTCGTATCACTAGGAGTTGGGGAAGCTACATTCCTTGTGATTGCGGACTCAGTCGTCGGGTTGCTTCCGTGCGACGAAGTTCCTAATCCGCTAGCCAGGCTAAGCTTTGATTTTGTTTTCTCAGTGCCAGAAGAAGCCACCGGTGTGTTTGAATGGGAACGTACATCTGAGCCGCACGGTATAGACACAGGAATAACCAAGCTAGATGTATGACCCTCCATCACCAGGGTGGAGGTAAACATGGAGTTGGTCACGCATTGGCTCGTCACTGTGGTGGACGGGACTGTCATCGAACAAGTGGTGACATAAAAGGTAGAAGTACACTCACGACTCGTGCATGGGATTGACACGATCGTAGTTAGTTCTTCACCAGGGCCATAGGTCGTGGTTGGCAACTCAGAAGCTTTGACTTCACTACTAATAAGACTGCTCGTAGAGGCATGAACTGACTTCTCGGTCTGATGAGGGAAAGTGGTGTTCCGCAAAGTAGTGAGTTCTGATGGCAGGATTGTCGAGCTGCGTAAACTGGTAACATACTGAGATGTCTCTGAAGGAGCTCCCGCAAGACTTTCCGAAGTCACCGCTCCCGTGGGCGTTTTAGAGGTCAGTCCTAAACTGCTTTGCCCAACACCTGTGGTCGATTCTTCATTGGCCGAGATAGAGGTCCCGCTTCCGACACCAACATGGGTCGTAACTGGGAGTGGTGAGCTTTTGTGAGTAGTGCTGTCATCAGAGAATGTAGCGCGGGAAGTTGAAGCTTCGTGCCTGGATATAGAGTTGAGTGACATCGAACCTAGCGTTGGCTGTGCTATAGCTGAGCCGCATGGAATAGAAACAGGAACGATCAAAGTTGAAGTGTGACCATAGACAACCAAGGTAGATGTGAAACTGGATTCGGTCACACATTGACCTTGCGTCGTGGTTGCAGGGATCGACATCGCACAAGTGGTAACAATTACGCTCGAGGTGCAAACATCGCTCGTGCATGGAATAGAGACAGTCGTCGTCAGTTCCTCCCCTGGACCGTAAGTTGTGGTTGGCTTTCGAGAATCTGTGGCGCGCGAAATAACGCTGGGCTCAGTTGTCGAAGCCACATGCGGGATGCTTTGGCTGGTGGGGACGAATGACGACACAGTAGTGGGCTCAGGCTGCCTGAACGTTACTGACGCTGGACGAGAGCTTCCTTCATTCGTAGGAGTCTCTCCCACAGATGTTACTAAAGTGATGCCCTCTGTAGCAGTGGCCGCCACCGGCGAGGTCGAATAGATCTGTCCGTCACTAGTGACGTTGCCGACACTGGTATACTGATAGCTTTGAGAGGTGGTCATCTCAGTAAACGCGGTGGCCGGAGGTTTGATACTCTCCCGGACCGTGTTAGCTGAACTACTTGAGCTATCAGCACCAGTGATCGGTGTGCTCTCGTAAATCCTTGATGGTTCACCGTATGTTGATGACAGGACAGTTGAAGCTCTGCTCACGTCTGAGTTCTCGGAAGTCCTACCGACAGGTGGTGATGTCGCGAGGGGACTGGATGAAGGGATCGTTAAACTCGAACCGCAAGGTATAGATACCGGGACAACAAGGCTTGAGGTGTGCCCCTCAACCACCACGACAGAAGTGCACCTGGAGTTGGTCACGCATTGCCCTGGACTTGTGGTCGGAGGAACAGTCATTGAACAAACAGTGATAATCACACTGGATGTGCATATTTCGCTGGTGCACGGGATAGATAGAGTAGAAGTCAATGATTCACCAGGGCCATAAGTTGTTATCTCACCACTTGCTAAGGGTGCGCTCATTGTGGGACTAGGCATTGTCAAAAGCGAGGTGCCTGATGTGACCGCCTCCGACCTTGTAAGATTGGAACCAGTGATCGAGGTGACAAGAGGCAAGCCCACAGTCGAAGTGGTCGTGGTGTAAGAGGACTGTTGCACGAGTGTCCTATTTTGGGATGCGACGGTGTTTGTAAGGGCGGGATGTGATATACCTGGTTGAGACGCCAGAATGGGTAAAGAAGATGAAGGTTCCGAGGACTCAGCTGTGAGTGCGCATGGTACTACGACAGTGGTTGTTGCAACACCATCTACAAGAGACGTCGTATAGGTAAAACTGGTCATGCACTGTCCAGCGCTGGTCGGCGTTGGTACATGAGTGCTCGCATGAATCGACCTGCACTCAGTACCTTGACAGGTGACACTCGTAGAAGACTCCAACTGGCTCGATGTTTCTGTGTTGGCCAGTACGTGCGTGCTCTGCCGGGAGCCTAGATGACTGTTAATAGGGAACACGGAAGACCCACAAGGGATATTAAGCGTAGTCCTGAACAATCGAGAAGTGGTACCATATGGAATCAATGTCTCGTAGGCTGACGAGGTCATGCACTGATTGGAAGACGTAGGTGTTGGCATCACAAGGCTCAAAGGCGAGCTGGTCAAAGAGCCTTGACACTCTTTGTGAGTGCAGGGAACTGTAACTAAAACGACTGTCGTCCTTCCTTCATCAGGACTGCTGATGGTATCCCCACTGGTAGGTATCACCGATGAGATAGTCAACCTCGAAACAACTGAAACACCTGTGGGATGAAAGTTTGAAGATTCAAAGCCAGTCGTACTCAGCTTAGCCTGATCCGATTGAATGAAGACAGAAGTCTTATTCTGAGCTTGCGCTGAAACCATGGTCCGTGTTGCGCTGGGTGGCCCCTCGCTTGGGCCTCGACTAGATGGAACAGTTCCTGTTTCACCAAGATGAGGTGCTGAAGAACCACTTGATGACGTCGAGGCTGACGGTATGGGCTCAATTTTCGAGAGACTAGAGGGTGCACTGTTGGCGCCTGTGTCAACAGCGGAGGTGCCATTGGGCAGCAGTGATTGTGGCAGAGACATCGATGTAGACACTCTCGTAAGCTCCGACGAAAGGCTCAGACTTCTAACATCTGATTTCGTTGAGGGAGTGGTCTTAGACTGACTGGTTGTTGCGTTGAGATTCGGTGCAAAGCTGGACGTTGAATGGGAGATCGTCTGAGCAGTTGACTTCGAGCTCATGACGCTACGCGCCGTTTCGTTGGATTGAACTGGAACATCGTTCGTACGACTAGAATCGGTCTTAAGCGAGGAGCTTTTTCCTTGTGAAGGCAAGTTGTTGTCGCAAGGCAACCTCACTGGGATCGTAATCACTTTGGAGTTCTCTGACACAACCAGCGTGGAGAAGGAATTTGTCGTTGTCAGACAGTCACTTCTTATAGGAACGGGAACAGTTAGTGTGATCACACTCGTGAAAGAGCTCGTTGGGCTGATAATTTCCCCACCCCTGTAGGAGCATGGTATAGTAACAGTAGAGGTGATGGTCGACACTTTAAATGATGGGCTCGTCTGGATTGGACTGTAAATTACTGAGGAACTTGGTGCCAATAATCTGGTTGTTGCCTCAGAAACCGGTAGAACTCCAGGGGTCGAAGTGCTTGAGACAACGGTCTGGTTCACGGCGGTGTTTCTTCCGTTCGAGGAAGGCGTTTCCGGGGGCGTGAAGCTTGTGCCGACAGTATAGTTTCCAGCACCAACTCCACTGTATGAGTGAGGTGCTTCCGAAGTCGCAGAGCTCGTGGCTACGGTCTGGTTAGCAACAGCTACTCCGCTGTGTGTGGAATGGGATTGAGGCATCGTTGTGGCGATAGTTTGATTTACCGCGGGAACTGCATGGGATGAGGAAGGCGTTTCCAAAGATGAAATGCTAGAGGGGACAGTGTGATTTGCTGTGCTAAGACCACCATATGTGGAGGGCGCTTTCAAAGTATTAGTGCTTTCAACTGCAGTCTGATTGACCGCGGGGATTCCAACATATGAGGAGGATGCTTCGAGAGTCGGCGTACTTGTAGCGACAGTCGGTACCACTGCAGGGGATTTACTGAGGGAATATGCTTCAGGGGTGGTGGTACTCGTGGTGACGGTCTGGTTTATGGCGGGGACGCCACTGTATGAGGAAGAAGTTTGAAGCGTTGGAGTGTTTGTGGCGACAGTTTGATTGACTGCTGGGATTCCACCATGAGAGGAGGGTTCTTTCGGGATCGAATTAAGTGTAGTGACGGTTTGATTCAGTGCAGGGGTTCTGCTGTACGAAGAAGGCGCTTCCGGGGTTGTAGTGCTGATGACGGCGGTTTCATTGCCTGCCTTGGACATACTGTTTGAGTGAGAGCTTTGTCCAACACTGGGGCTGGCTACAGTCCCTCGGATACTATAAGATGAGGACTCGTGTGGCTGATTCGAAGACGAATGATTCGTTGCTGATAGAGGGGAAGAAGCTGACACGCTCGACTGGTGTCTAGAACTTGTCTCAACCGAGGGAGGTCTGCTTGCTCCTTGCGAAGGTGATGTGGCATCGCAAGGCAGTGTTATCGGAATTGTTATGACTTTCGAATTCTCCGAAACAACCACAGTGGACAAGGAGTTAGTCGAGATTAAGCATCCACTGCTCATGGGAGCAGGCACAGTCAAGGTGACTATGCTCGTCAGAGAGCTCGTGGGACTCACTGTTTTGCCACCTAAGTATGAGCACGGAATGGTAACCGTTGAGGTGATGGTCGTCACTTCATAAGACGGTGAGGTGGCATGGAGCGTGCTATAGGTAGATGATGGCAACGAACTCTCAGGCAGTGCTTCCGAAATAGATGTATACTCTTGCGGTGAGGTCCTTGAAGGAATGGTATAGCTCACCGCGGCTCTCCCAGTAGTGGATTCTGGCGAGTGGGGGGCGCTTGCACTGGGTGTACTCTCTATGGCATTGTATGAGGATGATGCTTCAGGCAGAGAGACGGATACCGACAATGAACTTTCAGTCAGCAAAGAAGGCTGAGCCGAGCTAGTCTGCTCAGTTTTGTGAGTGATATCAATCGCCGAGGTTGGTAGGGTATTCCGTGACGATAAGGACGAGCTAGAGAGAGAAGGCACAATGGGTGTGCCCGAATTCGTGCTTGCAACTTGAGCAAAGGACGACAATTCATGACTTTCAATCCTTTCGGTTGAGCTTGTCCGCAAGACCACTTCAGAAGACCTGAACTCAGTGGTTGAGCTGGCCTGAGATATTGAAGTGGCCAACTGCGTTGGCTCGGAAGCTAAAGACGAGGAGGGTACACTCAAAATCTCCGATGAGCAACGAAGGCGAGTTGTGATAAGCGAAGTTTGATCTCCATCAACTCTGGTGAGAGTTGCCATAGTAATGCATTGAGACACGCCTTCAGTGCTTTCCGGCGCGGGATAGATTGTCGAAAGCACATATCGACTTCGAGAGCAGATTGAGGCATGCTGGCAAGGCACAGTTATAACAGTGAAGGATGGCTGCAAGAAGGAGCTTGGCCTACTGAGCTGTGGAGGCACGCTGTGATTTGATGCATGTGCTTCGCTTGGTGTTAATTTCGGCGAAAAATCACTTGCCCTTGTCGACGATTCGATAGGCGCCTCACTCAAAGTGGATGTGGTCTTTTGGTCCATGGAGGGAAGCGAAGATGTTGGGGAGCACATAACGTCTGTTGTGATGACGCGAGTCTGACCACTTTCGATTGTTGTCAAGACTTTTGCTGTCACACAAGGAGCTGGCAAACTCTGCTCACTAGATGGAGCCGGATAAATTGTTGAAAGAATGTAACCGCTGCGGTCGCAGATTGACTTGTGCTGACAAGGTATCGTAACGACGACAAACGAGGGTGCTTCCGATCTCGGGAGCGTGCCGATGTTTTCAGTGCTATAGTGAGCAGTGGCAGTCGCAGATGTAATGCTGCCATGGCCTGAGTCTGAATTTTGCGGAGCCGTCGACGCAGGGGATTTTTCAACAGAGACAGGCTTTACAGGTGAAATACTCGATTTATCGGTATTGTCGCTCTTGATGTCTGATGTCGGTACAGTTTCTGTTTCAGTTTTCGCGAGAGATCCTAGCGGGGTGGTTGTCGCATCAATATTTGAGATCTGCGAAGCTGAGACGCCATCCTGAGAGAGACTAGTGGTGCCTGGAGAAACTTTGGTAGCTGAACTCGATGAGGGAGAGCTCTCGTTGCCAGAAGTCAATTCGGTTTCAGTGGCTATCGAGGAGCCTGCTAGGGACGTCGTCTCAGAACAGGGTACTACAACTGGGATAGTAACCAGTCTTGTATTCTGCGAAAGTGTGACATGAGTTGTCAGGGCCGACCTCGTAGCGCACTCGTTGGGTGCCGGAGCAGGTAAAGTGAACGTGCACACTGTCGTGTATACGATACTAGTGGGTTGATTAAGACAAGTGGTGTGTGAGCAGGGAACAGTTATTGTGGTCGTGAGAGTGGAGGATGGATTTACGACGCTTCCAGTTGGTGAAATTGTAGATGGTGTGCTTCTGGAGGGTGAGCTTCCTACGAGGGAGGATTTGACGTCATCCGGAGTTCCCGAGCTTTCAGCTGACCGCAGTGACGTGTCGCTCTTTGTGATTGAAAGTTTCGAAGATTCGGTGCTTTTTGCAGCCGGCGTGCTAGATCCATCATGGGAGCCAGTCGAGAACGGTTCAGAAAGGGACAAAGAAGATGGCGAAGCGAGAGACGAACGTGCAATCGAGCTCTCGAGTCTGGGGGAGCTCTGAGAGGTGTGCTCATCAGCCGAACTCGACTGTCCGTCGCTAGAATTTCTTGTGCTATCACCTGGCAGTTCGGTGGTGGATCCCAAAATCGGTGTGCTGGTCGAGACCGGCGAACTGGGATGGGAGCTGGCATCTAAAGAGACGGTGGCACTGTCTGAGGGGACAGGACTTTGATTCGAGGCGAGGCTTGAGGAAACACGGGAGTGCTCCAAACCGGTGCTGTGAAGTGCAGAGGTCTCCGAGGACAATTCGGCGCAGGGTATCGACACAGGTATCGTGAGGTCCTTCGTATTCTGCGATAGAATCACTCGTGTTGTCAATGCAGTTTGCGCTAAGCATGCTGTACCACTGGAGAGCGGTACGGTGAAAGTGCAAACCGTAGTGTATACTGTTTGGGTTTTCCTATTCAAGCAAGACTTATGAGAGCAGGGTATTGTCACGGTAGTCGTAACCGTTGTGAAAGCGGGTTGCGTGGTGAGTTGGTTGAGTGTGCTCACGGTGGACACATAAATAGCTGAGCTTGACTTCGAGGGTCGGATGGTTGACGATAAGGTCGACAGAGATCCGTCGATAGTTTCAGTGTCTTTACGAGAGCTGGGGAACGAAGATCCCTTTGAATGATCGGCACCGGTCCTTGAGGTAAGTTGTCCCGATGTCGGTAAGGACTGCTCATTGGACACAGCCAGACCGGATTTTATGGAGGTTCCATGCGGCACTGAGGGGCTTTGACTTGTCGGGGCGCCTGCCTTACTTGACTCACCCGCCAAGGTGCAAGGAACAGTTGCGCTCACAACCACGTTTATCGAGTTATCCGAAACAACCACAGTTGATTCGAGTGCTGTAATCGTAGCGCACTCGTTGCTCGTCGGCGCGGGTACAGTAAAAGTGCAGACTGTCGTGTACAATGTCGTAGTGGGCAGTTTTTGGCATGACTTTTGGGAACATGGAATTACAACGGTTGTTGTTATCATGGTAACACTCTGCGTTGGTGAAGGACTTCTGAGTGAGTGTTCTGCAGCTCCACTCTCCATCGTAACTGAAGGTTGTACTCCAGTAGGTACGACAGTCGCATTCGCATCGGACTCATGGACCGCTGAGGCCGGATTTAATACGGTTACCAACGTCTTTCCTGGTTCTATGACTGTGATTGTTGAAGGTCCTGGGTTCAGGACCTCATGGCTGGCCCCACTCATAGACGACATCTCAGCAGACGGAGTGATGACTGACACAATCGTTTTACCTGGCACTCTGAATGTAACAGTGCTTCGTTCGCTCGAGCCATCCGTTTCAGATACCAGAAGAGTTGTTGTATTTAGAGACTCCACCGAACTACTAGCCTCCTCCCCTTGCGGCCGAGACTGAGTAGAAGCCCGATGATCCGCATTATTCACAGTTGAATGTGTGCCTCTTTCATGTGTAGGCTCGATCACATATATACTGGTTTTGCCAGAATAAATCATAGTCGTTGTGATCGGACCACGAATCGACCCGACAACGCTAGCACTGAGGCTAAATTCAGACGAGGACGGTGGTGTTGGCACAGACGAGATATCGTGTTTCGTGTTACCAGCTGCATGACTGGAAGCGGATACTCTACTCGGTGAGTTGCCACTTGTGGGGCTAATCACTGAGGTGTATCTTTTACCAGATTCAACCAGAGTAATTATGACGGGCTGGTCAGTTTCTCCATTCTCGGACTCCGTATGCAAGCCTGATACTGGCCAACTTAAGACAGTGGCATATGTGGCACCAGACTCAATAAGTGTGATGGTGTGGGGCCCTGTCGTACCTGATGTAGGCAACGTGGACTCTAAATTTTTGGAGTTGGAGTTATCTGGCGCAGTTAACTTGCTACCGTCAGCAGATGAGCTTCCTGACTTTCCAAGGTCTCCAGACACCTTACTAGTAAAGTTATGCTTCGACGACTCACTTCCAATGACTGAGATGAAAGTACTCCCTGATTCCACGACTGTGATCGTAGTAGGACTGCCATCACCTGATTGAGTTGGGCCCTTTGCCGACTCAGTTCTACTTTCATGACCTGTGAAGGTGATGCTCCCAGAACTTGTGATGAAGTGACTGATTGGCTGAGTTTCAGACGCTGCTCTGGAAAAACTTGACGCAACTGTCATCTCACTTTCCAAGGAGCTCCCGCCAGAGTTGCTTGACTTTGTTGAGTCGTGGCCAGTATCATTTACCGTATGGTTCTGGTACAAAATGGTCGAGTGTGTACTGAGCGAAACCTCTGTATGGGGCTCAGTGACAGGAGAAATTGGGGAGGGAACAGACAAAAGGTGGCTCGTTGAGTTTCTGTAAGCTGACAGTTGGGTTGCTTTTGTTCCTGTTACTCCAGTTGGCCTCTGTTCTGATTCAGACAGAGTCATTCTGGAGGAATGCTCGTCATGTAGAGAAGAGCCTCGGGTCTCGTTACCATATGTTGTGACGCTGGTGTAGGTCGGTTTGGCGATAGTTTCAGGAAGTACAGCAGTTGGCGAACTCGATACAAGGTCGCTGCTGACACTGCTGCGACTCGAATTGCGTGACATTTCAAAGCTGGAGGTTACACTTTTGTAGCTGGTCTTGGACTTAATAGACTTGCTCTCATTGTAACTCACCGCGACGGTCGGTCGACTTGTCAAGTTGTGCTGAGGCTTAGAAACTGAGGGCTCAGAGGTCACGAGCACCGTAGAGTTCAACATACTGGAAGACAGCCTTCTGTTAGTCGAGAAGCCGCCTTGCGACGTTTTGCTATCAGCCAGTGTGTGATTCCATCCCAACGGTTCGCTAGTCCAAGACGACTTGATGGGAGTTGAGGCCGCAGAACTGACTCTATCGGATAGGTTGGAGGTATTATTGTTCAGATCTGAGCTAATTGTCTTCGACTTTGATCTCGCATTTTCAGAGCTCTTTCTCCGTGCTGTTTGTGACGTAAAATTCACACCCGACCTGAAGCTAGATCGCGGCGCTGATTCAACTGCCTGCGAAGTGGTTACATTGAGCTGACTTGACTCAGAGTTTGTATGGCTTTGCAGTGCCGATCTTGCGCTAGTCACTCGAGTAGGAGGCTGTAGTGGGTTCGAAGACGAGCCGAAGTTCATTGTATTATTACCAGTCGGACCGGAAGATGACGCATGTGGGACTGAGACGGAGGACCTAAGCGGGGCAGAAGAAGAGGGCGTGACGATGGTAGAATTTGATACTGAGAGCCCGGAGAACGAAGAAACAATGAATGAAGACGATTTCCATTCAGCAGAATGACTTGTACGATCATTTTGGGAGTACGAACGGGAGAGAGTGTCATTCACATTTGCTTGAGAGGACGGCGATAAGCTTTGAACTTTAGAGGAAGGTCTGACGCTAGAGAAGCTAGACGATGCCTCAGCGGGAAGAGAAGCAGAAAGGAAGGACTGGCTAGAGGAGAGTCGAGAGGAGGGTGTGCTCGAAGGCACCACGGAATCGTTTTTAAGGGCTGAACTGACAGATGCATTGTTATACAAAGGCCAGTGGTTCAACTCATGCCACTTTTTCTCCGGCGAACCTGTGTCAGAGCCCTGGTAGATTTCGACCGGATGAGCACACACTCCTGTTAGTGCAACTAAAAGGAGTCCGAATCTCATGGGCGAAAGTGTATCGGACGCTCGATGACGCTTGAGATCCTCCTTCGGGTCCATATATATACATCACTGATCATCTTCAGACTTCTGATGAACTTTTGATGTTCGTCAGTTAATAATGTGCGGATTTTTGTAAGTGCACCTGCAGATGCATATGCGCCCTTACTTTTCAGGGTTTGAAACGTATGCAAGTATGTGCATCACCTTGCCGGAAAAACAACTGTGCATGAGAAGTGAAGAGCGAGTCTGTCACAATGGCAAATTGTATTCTCCAAATGAAGAAGGCTGTAGCTTTATGATGTGATCAAGCTCGCTCTGAGAGAATTTCATAGCTGAATCCATACTGTTGTTGCTGGTACGAGGACCAAAGCTGAAGCTCTTAGCCCTTACCTGCTCTAAAGTGGTTCTTAGAATAACATGTGTCGCGCGTCCCAAAATCACAGAAGTAGTAGTCCTTGAGGCGACACGCTCCTATTGACCCACAGCTGAAAAGAGAGCGCTATGCACCTGACTCGAGAACTCGTACAATAGCATAAGCCACTCTATGAGTGGTGCGCCCTCTGTGGCCTTAACCTAACTTTCACTAATGGTATTTGTGGTACGGCCACTTAATCTTCTACATTTCAAAAAGAACCCCACGGCGTTCTTTAAAGATCGCATTGTGGTGTAAATCGAAAGTGCGTGTCTTGAATTCTATTATGCTGGGCTCTTATGAGGGCATTCTTCATTATGCCTAGCTTATAGCAAGCCATCTACCACCGAGCCCGCGACTTCTTCTCCCTTTCGCCCATAGTTGTGTGACCCTCACCCTTACGCTTTCATTTTGACGGTTCAGAGGGAACAACCATGGCGCCGGGCAAGCGCGAACAACGCCAAAATGTAAGGCGTCGCAGAAAAGAGGCGGCTCAGGAGGCATTGAACACCGAGGAGAAGCCCGAGCCCATAGCGCAAAGCGCCAAATCTGATGAGTCGCCACGGCATCGCGGCTCTGGCGCCTCACGAAAGCGCAAGGGTCGTGCTGGGCGTTTCTTCGGCGGTAAACGATTCATATTTATTGTGGGTACTATCCTAGGTCTAGTACTCGCCCATTTTCTTGCGAATCACGACGCGACGCATGAGCTAGCTGGAGCTTCGCAAGACTGGCTTCTCACCCACAAGGACCTTTTGCCTTCATCATTAGTGGACTTGCTGCAGGCAGCACAACAACAGCCACGGGACAAAGACCTTAGCGATGACTTTGCTGTGGGGATGAACATGTACAAAGAAGGCTACAGACCCAAGCACCCTGTCATTATGATACCCGGGGTGATTAGCTCTGCTCTCGAGAACTGGGGCCTCCACGGTACCGACGAGTGCCCCAGTAAGCCTCATTATAGAAAACAACTCTGGGGTGGCTTCTACATGATTCGCACAATGCTGCTCTCTAAAAACTGTTGGCTTCAGCACTTGTTGCTAGACAAGGACACAGGCCTCGATCCACCCAATTACAAAGTGCGCGCTGCGCAAGGCATCGAGTCCGCCGATTATTTCATAACTGGCTACTGGATCTGGAACAAAATCATAGAGAATCTGTCCGCGATGGGCTATGATCAGAACAACATGAAGCTTGCTTCATACGATTGGAGGCTTGCCTACCCTGATCTCGAACGTCGAGACGGCTACTTCTCTCAGCTCAAGAGCCAAATCGAGCTCAACTCGAGGTTGACGGGAGAGAAGACCTCGGTGATTAGCCATTCTATGGGCTCACAAGTTGTCTTTTACTTCTTCAAGTGGGTTGAAGCTTCAGGACCCGGGCTTGGAAACGGTGGTTCCTCATGGGTCAACGACCACATTGCGCATTTCGTGGATATAAGCGGCAGTCTTTTGGGCACTCCGAAGGCCTTAGTGGCTCTCCTTAGCGGCGAGATGCGCGACACTGTTACACTCAACCAGCTTGCTGTCACAGGCTTGGAAAAGTTCTTCAGCCGCGATGACCGAGCAGACCTTTTAAGAACTTGGGGAGGTATCACATCTATGCTACCAAAAGGAGGTAGCGTGATTTGGGGGGATATGTCTGGGGCGCCCGACGATCCAGCCGACACCGATGAGACATTCGGCAATTTCCTGCGGTTCGCGGAAGAGCTATCACCTCTCAGTGCTAAAAACCTTACTCTGGAGGAGTCGCTCGATTTTCTGTATCAGGAGTCGCCAGAATGGTTCACGACACGAACAGACAAGTATTACTCGTTTGGCCTAGCCAAAACACGTAAGGAGGTGATTGCGAACGAGAAGAATCCCTCCAAATGGTCCAACCCCCTAGAAGTCGCGCTTCCGTACGCACCGAACCTGGAGATTTACTCTCTCTACGGTGTGGGAAAAGGCACTGAAAGGGCCTACTACTATCGCGACTCAACAAACGACACTTCAACGCCTCTAAGTGCTGTCATTGACTACGATAGTCTCGAAAAGGCATCTGTAGTGATCGGTCCAGGAGATGGCACCATATCGCTCCCTTGCCATGCCATCAATTATCGCTGGAAGGACCGAAACTCCAAGTTCAATCCCGGAGGAAGTAAGGTGAAGGTTGTGGAAATGCTACACAAACCTGACACTTTTGATCTTCGGGGAGGCACACAAACCGCTGATCACGTAGATATACTGGGCCGCACGGAGCTGAACGAGCTCATCTTGCGTATTGTGGGCGGCCATGGCCATGAAATCAAGGAGCAACACTTCAGCAATATCAATGATTGGGTCTGGGATCTCGACCTAGGATCCAACTGAGGTTAGAATGTGCGGGCTGACCCCAACGGCAACTCTACCCGGTAGTCCACCAGACAGCTCATGCGAGGCCCAAACTAAAATATGCATCTAAAATTAGACGACAACAAATTCTATGGACGTTTGTAAACTACCGACGGGGATCTATTATGCCTGTAGAGGGGGGCACTCCTGCGATCTGGTCATCTGTTCCGACCTCAAAATCGTTTCTAGCACGATGAGGCTACGACCTATTTCTTCACGCCGTAGATGACTTTCTTGCCCGTTTTGGCGATCGTTTCCTGAACTTTGGAGAATTCGACACTACCATCTGTCTCCACAAGCACCTTCTGATCCTCCAATGAAATGGTCACCTTCTGCACCCCGTCCAGGCGGTTCAGTACTCTATCAACCGCGTTGACGCAGCCGTTGCACGACATCGCCACTCCGAACTCGTAAGTGCTCATCTGAAATCTCCTTTGAGAACTGCTAGGTAGAAGAAGTTCGGAACAAGCTGGCGTGAGCAACCACTAGTGTTCAGCAGTGGGTGTCGAAACCCTGGGCTTCCCACCCGCGTCGCCCGCCTTAAGGGCCTGATGAACATGCCGGCGACGCCTGTAGAGGCGGGGGTACGGGTGTTTACTTATGCAGCTTTGTGCTGAGCCCAGAGAGGTTTGAGCACATAGAGAAAGAGTGCGTCTGTTTGTGCACATGGAGTCGGCACAAAAAGGCCTGGGAGGGCCGTTGCGTTGCCTGTCGATGTTGATGTGTTAACACACAGTAATGACTTGTAAGCTTAGGCGACGCATTTGAGCATCATCTTTGTTAGAAAGCTCACGAATTGATCGCGAACTGTATCTAAAAGCGTGTCTAAAAAGATTATCTTATCACAAAATTCATACTCATCAAACTAGATAGCTTATATCGGGATGATAGCCAGGTGTATCACTTAAGTGAGTCTGCCGCAGCCGAAACTGCCTCAGTAGTGATCTCGATCCAGTGAATCAACCGCCTCTCATCCCCGTCTTCCAAACTTTCTGCTATTCCGGGCAAAACCTGACCTGCGTAGCCCGTGAATCTCCCAGGAGCGTAGATAATGTGTTTAAACCAAGGCCGCGAGTCCAGGCCATCCGCGTGTAGGAAAAATTGGTCAACCTTGCGCAGCTTGTCGTTGATTCTTGCGCTTTGCGCGAGCAGCTTCAATCTCTTAAGGAAGTTCCAGAATCCAGTTCTCTTATATGTACGCTTCAACTCCCTTCGCACATGTCGCATGTAGCGTTCGAATCGGCGTGCTTCGTGACGGAAGCGATGAAGCTGGCCGAACAAAGCTCGGACTTCCTCGGTTGCGGGGCCATCATGCTCGCGCAGTAGATGGTGTGCGTCACGTCGAATAGATCGCGCATAGTCTTCAATCCCAAAAGGGATTACATCGCTCTCCACCAAGTCAAGTGCAGCAAGGGCGACAAATCTAGTGATCGCCTCGTGATAGATCAGTTCCGGATCACCGTATTCTTGCATCCAGTGAAGAGAGTCATAGTTGGAGTGGTAGTGATAGACGGCCGATCCTTCACCACCGGTGAACCCGACATCGAGAGAGGGAATCCCCAGATGATCCTGGAAAACCGTGTAATCACTTCCAGATCCGAGGGGCGCAATGCGAGCTTCACTCGTGTTCCTCCAGGAATCGAAAAGACTCTCCTCGTCATTGATGAAGACGCGCTCAGCTGTTCTCTGAATAACCTTGTTCAGCAGCGGATTGGCGCTCACCGAGAAATCAGGGCCCGAAACACCGACATCGCAGTTAACATAGGCGACCGCCGACTTCTTGAGGTGGTCAGCGTGATCCTCGCCCCATTCTGTAGAGCCCAGAAGGCCGTACTCCTCGCCATCCCATGAAGCGAACACTATTGTGCGCTTCGGTTTCCAGCCATTTTCGAGAAGCTTACCAAAAACTCTTGCAACCTCGAGCATAACAGCCGTACCACTGTTGGGGTCGGCGCCACCGATTATCCACGCATCTCTGTGGTTGCCAATGATAACTTCTTGCTTCGATTGACCCTGGATGCGGGCAAGAACATCGTAGTTGCGTCGGAAGTCATAGTCCTGCTGAGACTCAAGTGTGACCTGTAAGGTGGACGGACCAGCGTTGTAGTTCACGCCGTCTAGTTTTCCTTTCCAGTCATCGTACTGCGGCCCGTGGTTGTTCAGCGCCTTCAGCAGCGGCAACGCGTCCGAGTACGAGATAGGGATTGAGGGTATCGTAGGAATACCCTGAGGGCTTTCACGACGAGTGTCATCGCCCGGAAGCGAGGCCCAACCTGGCGTCGTGGGGTCTCCGGGTGAATGAGACAGATCTTGCACGCTGCCTCTTTGCACAGAATCTGGGTGCCTCGCAGGGCCGTCTGGATATGCCAGGAAGCCCTCTTCTTCAGTAATTCCGCCGTCCTCAGCTGGATCAGAATAAATCAGTACCGCGGAAGCGCCTAAGTCTTCCGCAAACTTGACTTTGAGTCCCCTGAAAATCCCACCATACCGTACAAGAACCACCTTTCCCTCAAAGTTGAATCCCGCCTCGATCAGCCGGTCATAATCACGCCGGCGCCCGTAGTTAGCGTAGATCAGCTCACCTGTAGCATTTCCAGAGGCAGAATAGCCGTGAAAAGTTGGTATGCGATCTTTCCTACCGGTAGTGGGGTCTTCAGCAAGAACGGGTTCCTCCAACTGAAGTTCCTGCAGCACGGAGCCATTCGACTTTAGCAGCGCGACACGGTGACTGACCGGGTAGTTAAGCCAGATGTCGTATTCCTCTACACTGGTTTCAAAGCCGTTCTCAGCGAATGCACGTTCTGTGTAGTTCACCAGTTCGAGGTTCTGGCCAGCCAGATGAGGCCCCGCAAGGAAATAGTGTTCCAGGTTTTTCTTCAGGTGTGTTTTGGAAACAAGCTTGGAGACCTCCTTACGCAGCTGTTTGAGCGTCGAGTTATCATGGTGGCTCCTGTTTCTTGAGTGGTGGGCTCGATCCTCGTTACATGGCATCCCGTTGCCAGATGCGTGTGCTAGCTTATCTGAATGATGATAACCATGGGGATGGTGGCCATGCCTGTGCTCACCGCCTCTGTGACTGCCATGCTGACCGTGGCCATGCTCCTCAAATTTGTGGTCTCCATGATGGCGGGTCTGTTCTTCAAGAACATCATCAGGAATCCCGCGGCCGTTATCAACGAGTTCTTCCGAAAGCGGCCCCGGGTATTTTGTAGTGACCGACGCGTCTTTAGAGGCGCCGCTGTGGAAGTGATCCGACCAGATAACTTGCGAACCAACGAGCAGAATAAGCGCCAAGGCCACTAAAGTGTAAACAAAGAGAGACCGGCCCCTGCGTCGCACAACCGGAAATATAGCGCGCTGATCCAGAGCCAGCTGCCCTTTCTCCACAGAGTCGAGCCCGATCATTCTTGTCTGACCAGGTGAGAAGGTGGAGAGGGTCCGATGGAAGAGAGATGTTTAGACGCAAAACACGCAGAAGCCTTTCCTATCTTGAGCCGCAGCGTCTAGGGCAATCTAAAATCTCACCGGAGATACCCCGGGTACGGGCTCGCTAGAGCACCTGATGGTCTTACACACGTGGTCGCGCATTTAGCATATACAGGCTAAATATCAGCAGCTCATCTAAATGCTGCGCGGAGCTCGCTAGGGTTAGTTTCGATATGTCCGCCTGCGTTTCCGAGCCGAGCGAACGTCATGCGCACTGGTCAATCAGGGAACCAGCTTCCGAGCACCTGTGCTCTCAAAGTTGGTGCACCCCTAAACACTGAAAGCTAAAGCTGAACACATTCTTGAACACGCATACTGAACTTACGATTACACGCTTTTGTCCATCACGTTCCGTTGAAGCCGTAACGAGAATAAAAATTCACTGCAACCACCATCTAATGTACAGATCTAGGCTTTAAACAGAAACAGGTTCCTTATGACCATTCGTAAGCTAGCGCGCGGAGATGGCTCAACTGTCTTGAGCACCAGTGCATGAGGATGACCGCGCACGCCGCTGAGCGCCAGTTAAGTGAGATGGCCGGGAAACTCCCGCGAGAACGATTCGGCTGCGACTCGGCTGCGACTAAGATCGGTTCACCCCCACCCGCACTGCGCAGGAGCGGCGCGTGCGTCGTAGATACGGCGAGCGTGTGAGGGAGGGTCTCTCTAAGGTTAGGGGTACGCTGGGACTTTGACAAATAAGGCTTACTGCTCTTCGGCGTGGAAGATGAGACTTGACATGAGTGGAGAAGGGTACAATTGACGTATGTAGGGTAGAGCACGGTCTATCGAGTCGCATGCATCTCTGAATAGTTATCGCCTGCATCTCTGCGTACCCGTACAACCCGCTCATACAGTTCGGAAGGCCATGTCCAATGGACCAAGACGAGTGGCTATTTTAGGCTTTGCCGCGAGTGGGGTCACCGCGGAAGGCAAATCTCTCAGTTAGCGTTCTCGTGTTGAACCGTTCACCTGTTCGTGAGCTCGCAAATTATTTGAGTGAGCGTCACAGCTCTACCTCTCGTGCAGCTTTGCTGGACTCGCCGCGCATCTGACAGCTAAGACTGGCGGATCACTCCGCTTAGGCTGGTTTGATGGCGATCCTCTTTCCAGGTCAGCCAGTATGTCAAAGTGCTTCGTCACCTTTCGGCCAATGGCAGGCTTGTGAAAACCTCGCCGCAGCCGCTGGCGCTGCTCGGTAGGAGCTTCCTGGTCTTGACTCGGTATCCGGATGTGTGAATGCCCGCGCGATCGCGGTTTGGACCGTCAATCACCCGCAGAACTAACCACGAGTGGCTGAATGTGCTACCTAACACCTTCCTCAAAGTCGCGGTGGAGTCTAGACCATCATATTTGTTAATATCTTATTGAGTTCAGCCAGCTCAATGTGCTGTGGGCCATGACGTATCTGAACTGGCCTGTTTCGATGTTTTCCAAACGAAACTAACTAGCACCAGAAGCGAGGAAGTGTAAGCTACAGGAATGGGAGCCAATGTACAGTCTTCAAATCTCCCATTGAGAAGCAATTCGTACGTACGTACAAATCAAGACCGGGCTCATGCTCCTCTCTGAAGTACTAGATTATTATCTAAAGCGTCTAAGACGAGCAACAATGATCCCATTTTGGTCTGCCTCAGAAGTGAAGAGCTAAGGTCTTGCGGAGCAAAGGTGCTGCTACGCTACTCAGTAGTAGTTTGCGCGATGTCTTTCAGTTTGCAGAGTCAAGGTTCAACTTCACTGTCAGGAACTTCCGCGACAATGAGCGGCGATGGAGGACACGAGTCAGGAATTTGGATCGCATTATGGACGGACAAGGTAGGATCCAACAGCAGTGTGTCACATTCAGCGGTGGCTGTTCGATTCCACGGTGGTACGTAGAGCACCATCTCACGCTCATGAAGCCATTGCAGATCGGTGACATCAAGATCGCTCGGTATCTGCCCTGCACGCGCGAACAAGCTGGGGGACTTCTGCCTCGTGCCGTCTACGTAATGTCGTTGAACATCGCTGCTGCTGATGGGCGACACTGCAATGCTACTGGCAGCATGCCTTAGATTCTCCAGAACCTTTGTGGGGCACGTAGAGGCCCGCTCTTGAGGCTTTTTTCGAGATCCCAAAACACGTTCTCGAGCCCAACGACTCTAATAGTGTAGAGGTTCAGTGTGCGCCGTAAGAGCCGTTGCGGGGTTGTAGCACCGGGGGTTCCCTAGATCAATGCCGAGTAAGGTCTAGCGAGTGTTAATTTGGGAATGAACAGCACCCCTGGATGAGAGGTTCACCTACTATCCCCGCCAATGACTAGTTCGTCAAGCTAACGAGGGCGGTCGGGCAAGCCGCGCAGGGTACTCAAAGTCCAACACCCCCAAGAGCCTCGCACCCTCTAGGCTGGCTTATCGTCGCGGAACCAAGCGGTTGATGATTGAGCGGTAAGCCGCACACTTGGTAGCGCGCAGTGGTTTCTTTGTTGATATATATGAGAGGCCTGCCACAGACTCGCGCCGCTGCGGGCTGATTTTACGAACCCCTCGCCCAGAGCTATGATGCTCAGATGGATTATTGTTTGAACTGCCTGATTTTTACATGGTGTCACTAACGCATATTTTCGCTGCGAGTGCTCAGTGCTGAACTCCTTGATAGAACAGTTTAAAGTTGAGCTGAGTTGGCTCGGAGTGGTTTAAGCGTATGTACATTCAGCTCTACAATCAACCTAGTCGTGGGCTCAACAGCGACTGATTGGGACTGGCCTCTCTTTATACACATGAACTATTTCATCAAAACAAAAGTACTTTGTGACCCGGTCCCATGTTAGAGAACTATTTGGCGAGGAAACTTCTGCTCCTCCAACGCGCATAAATCACTTGCACGCCAAAGGTCTTGTAGTGGCCGCAGGAGGGTTAGGTGCGCTTAGCGCTGGGGCGGTGTGTCTGCACTTGGTGCAATATTGTGTCCATCTTTTCTTTTACCAAACTCCTTATATGGGAAGGAGATGGACCCCAGCGACTTTCGCACAGTCGATTGGGTCGCCGATGCCGAAGAACTCAATAGAGTGAGGCTTTCGAGGGCCAAGGTCAGTTTTGGCTGGCAGTACTTTGCCACGGCGACTAAAACTTGGGTCATCCATGCCGTTTGTGGTGTGGGCATTGGCGCTATTGCTGTCATGTTGACGCTGTCCACTGGTTGGTTAGCGGACCTTCGCCTAGGCCACTGCAGTACGAGCTGGTATTTGAGTGAGGACACATGCTGCTTCCACCAAGATGAAGGGGCCTGCCTCGCATGGGTTCCCCATCCGTGGTATGCAAGCTACTTCATCTATCTGCTCATGTCAGTGGTATTTGCTGTCTCTGCAAGCTTCTTGGTCACTTCTCTTGCCCCCCTCGCGGCTGGATCCGGGATCGGCGAGATCAAGTGCATCATAAACGGCTTCTTCGCGCCCCAGTTTCTCAGGTGGAGAGTTCTCGCAGTCAAGTGCGTAGCATTGCCTCTGACAATTGCGTCGGGGTTCAGTGTGGGGAAAGAGGGGCCCAGTATTCACTATTCGGCATGCGTGGGCCAGTTTGTCTCGTCTAAGTTTGGCCGCCAAGACTACAGAAAGCGGACCGACATTATCACCGCTTGCTGCGCGGCAGGAGTCGCTGTCGCCTTTGGCTCTCCAATAGGCGGTGTGCTATTCGCTCTCGAAGAGATGGCCTCGGCAGTCAGTCTGAACACAATCTGGCGGTCATACCTCTGCTGCTTAGTTGCAACATCAGTGGTGTCCCTATTCAATCCATTCCGAACTGGACAGCTGGTCCTCTTCAGCGTCCGATATGATTCGCCTTGGCACGCTTTCGACTTGCCTTTTTTCGCCATCCTCGGTGTTTTTGGTGGACTAATGGGCCGTTTCATTATATTTGCCAACATGCGCATAGGAGCTCTCCGTAAAAGGTTTTGGGGCGGCAAACATCCTCTTTGTGAAGCTGTTGTACTCGCCTTCGTGACAGCTGCCGTGTGCTTTTTCAACACGTATTTGAAATTGGACATGACCAAGAGCATGCAGATATTGTTCCACGAATGCGACCACGGAGGTGAGCTACACGCCAGCTGCGATGCGAGCAAGAAAGGCCAGATCATGATTAGCCTTCTCTTCGCATTTCTTGTTCGCCTATCGCTAATGCTTGTCACGTACGGAGCAGCCAAGGTTCCTGCTGGAATCTTTGTGCCCTCGTTGGCAACTGGCGCGCTTTTCGGACGCTTTCTGGGGACTCTGGTTTGGGCCATTCGCGATGCTTGGCCAAGTACGTGGTATTTCTCGTCGTGTGATGACAGCACGATTTGCGTCAGTCCCGGAGCTTACGCGCTTCTTGGCGCTGGTGCCCTGCTCGCGGGCGTCATGCACATATCGCTGAGTGTCGTTGTCATTATGTTTGAGTTAACTGGTGCGCTACATTATGTGGTACCCACCATGATCGTGGTGGGCGTGACGAAGCTCATCTCGTCCACCTTCCCTGGTGGTGGGATAGCCGATGAGTCGATCCTTCAGAATCGTTACCCTTACTTGGATCACGAACTCAAAGATGATATTGATTTCAAGGGACTGACAATCTCGTCCATCATGGTCTCTGCATCAGAGTGTAGCGTGGTTTCCGAAGGAGAGCCCATCTCGCGGGCCTCGCAGCACTACAAAACATATCCGGTCGTTAATAGTGACAACCAACTTCTGGGGGCTATGATCGGCTCCAAATTCGATAAGAGCCCACTGACTGTTTCGCTGAATGGCTCGGTCAGAGACGTCTACACATTGTTTGCGAGACTGGGTCCCCACACAATTTACGTTGTGGACAACGGCCAGTTCGTAGGGCTCATAACAAGGAGAATGGCAAGTTTGAACCGACGAGTCAGTCCTGCAGAGTTCACAGCTACTGAAATTCGCATAGCCACACTTGTCCAGCAGCTTCTCGAGTCGATGTCGTCAAGACTTGAGAGGATGCGCGCTATAATAAAAAGAACATGTTCCCGTTGAAACAAGAAAAAAAAATCTAAAACACGAGCTGACCACAGTCCTCAGCTTTGAAAAAGCACCTCTATTCTTGATCATATCTGAATCTGTATTTATATTTTTAACTTCGGTTTTAGCTTGACGGCGGCCATGCAAAGTGAGATAGATAACTAGAGGTCAGGCCCGTCAAGAATGTAGACAGTATGACGGGGTGGCCAAGTGCGTTGGTTTACTTAGTCAGATCGCACCGGTGAAGAAGGTTCTCTAAGAGCAGTGTTCAAGTAGCGCGCCGCGACCGTCAGTTGTATGTTTCTGGGACGCCTGCTAGGAGCTCGGCTCGCGCCCACGAGCGCCACACTGGCCGCCAGAGTTTCAAGGCCAAGTCTTGCTTTGTTCCAGTACTCGCGCCCTTGTGCTTTTGACAGTTTTTCGCATAGAACATACGCGACGGTGAACCAGATTCTGCGTCGCGGCAACTTTAAAACACTCAAAAAGCGGGAGCAGGCCTCTCAGTCCAAGGCCCCTGCTCTGGACGAATGTCCGCAGCGGCGCGGAGTTGTCGTTCGTGTGATGACGATGAAGCCGAAGAAGCCCAACTCTTCAAACCGTAAGGTCTGTCGCGTCAAACTGACAAATGGCAAAATGATCACAGCATTCATTCCAGGCGAGGGCCACAATGCCCAGGAACACAGCGTTGTTCTTGTGCGGGGTGGGCGAACCCCGGATCTTCCAGGTGTCAAATACAAGTGCGTGCGAGGCGCCTACGACCTTGCGGGTGTGGTGAACCGTAAGACCTCCCGCTCCAAATACGGCGTGAAGAAGCCGGCCCCAGCCACCGCATAATGATGTACATAGCGCGATACAGCAGTATCTACTTTTTAGAGAATGGCTGCATCAGCTCGCTGGTGACGGAGAGTCATCATCGATCGATCGCAGCCGAGCCCAAGAAAAACCTCATGAGCCCTATTGAATCCAAAGCTCATTCGGTCTTCAGCTTTTTTGGTTTTGTTTGAGGAGGCTTCTTTCGCTTGTTCAGGGCCTTCTGGTGTTCTTCCGCCACTGCTTCCCGGGCCTCCACCGTGTTCATCTGGATGTCACTCAGTTTCCACAGGATCATTTGGAACGCCGTTCTGTGCGGTGCAAAGCGGGCAGCCAGGGCCTCCATGTGCTTCAGGTCCTCGGGCAGGGCTATTCTGGCCTTGGCTTTCTTTGATTTGCCCGGCGACGGGGGCGGCTCGAAGTCCACTGCTGCCAGTTCTTTCAGCAGATGCGGCCGTTCCTTGAGGTACCTCCGGACGCCCCGCTGCACCCCAACGTCGCCAATTGACCAGATATTGGGACGGTGCAAGTAGAATATAAGAAACATCTGGGCAGTCCACGGCCCGAGCCCTCGCAGCGAAACTATTTTGTCCACCACCTCGTCGTCGTCCAGAGTTCTGAACAACTCGTCGCTTAACTCGTTCTTAGTGTAGGCCTCGGCCAGGCCCCTCACGTACTCCGCTTTCCGCATCGACAGGCCCGCGCCCCGCAGCTGTTCGGGAGTAAACTTGAGAAGCGTCTGGGGAGAGGGAAACTCTTCGCCATCGCTGGCGCAAAGCTCGAGGAAGCGCTTCAGAATGGCATTGCCGGCCGCGCCACTCACCTGCTGAGACAGGATATTGCGCACGAGATACTGGAAGGACGAGACATTCGCCGGCTTGGGCGCGAGGAAATTGTGGAAGGTGTGGGCGTCCACAATCTGCCTCAGCGTTGGATCCAGCTTGAGCACATAGTTCAGCGATTTCTGGAATTCGGCTGTGTACCTCGGTCTCATCTTCCGCGCCACTATTGCTTCAGTGAAGTCGGAACCCTTATCGGCCGTGCAGCGTGCTGCATGATGGAACACACTGCGGACGTAAACGCAGCCACAATCTCGTGTGGAGAGAGCGTCTCTTCACCCCAGCACCCCAGGCACGCAGAACCCCATACAGTACTCGAAAATGGGTTTCGACGACGCCAAAGGTATGGCTATTGCGCTGGAAGAGGCGCGAAAGGGCTACGCGGAAGGTGGCATCCCTATCGGAGGGGCTCTCGTGCATGAGGACGGGACGGTTCTGGGTCGCGGCCACAACGAGCGGATCCAAAAGAACTCGGCGACGCTCCATGGTGAGATCGCGACGTTGGAGAACGCCGGCAGGCTCCCTGGGCATCTCTACAAGAACTGCACGATGTACACGACCCTTTCACCCTGCGCCATGTGTACGGGCGCGTGCCTGATGTACGGCATTAAAAGGGTAGTCATCGGCGAGAATGAGAACTTTGTCGGCGAGGAGGAGACGCTTGTGGCGCGAGGAGTCGAGGTGATTAACTTGGCTGACGCCGCCTGCCGGTCGCTCATGGAGTCCTTCATTCGCGAGCATCCGGAGGCTTGGAACGAGGACATAGGCGTTTAAGTATAAAGCAAAAAAAAATATCTCCACTCGGCTTGTGAAGCTTCATTATGTCTACTGGAATTCTAACTACTAGCGTCCCAGTTGTCAAAACTCTGGAAGAGCATCTCGTTCCCCGGCACGCGGTCTAGCATCAGCATGTCGGTGTTCCATGCGGCGGCTCTTCAGTTCTCGATATCGCCTAGGGCCTGGCCCATTTTTACAGTGCTTCCTCGTGGCACCTGGAATTTGAACTTTTCCGGGGCCTCGAACACAAGCACTACCGTGCTGCCAAGACGGAAGCCGCCCATTTCCTCGCCCGGCAAGACCGGGTAGCCGCGGTACACAGGTGAAGCTGAGGCGTAGCTCGCTTCGTAGCACGTTTTGGGTCGACTCCCTCTCTGATTGGTTTTGAGGAACTTGTCGAAGTTGATGATGATGCTGCCAACGTTGGTGGCGCCCACGGGCGTCATGCTGAAAAACCCGTACTTCCACTTCCCCAGCAGAGCTACACGCTCGTTGAGACAAAAGAGGTCGGCGAGGCGCTTCTGAAAATAGGGAGCTACGCTGAACAGTTCTCCCACGAAGTGCCTCCGCAGCGTCACGACCCAGGGGACCGGGCTGTGAAACCTGTGGTAGTCACCTGGGGCCAGGTAGATCACACAGTAGAACAGGCGGTTGTTGCTGCCATCGCTGGGAATCCATATGGGTGTCTTTGCGAGCGGCTTTGTCGAGGTCGCCGCGTCGCCCTTCTGCACGAGTTCCGACCCCCCAACGTGGCTGCCGTCCCGCTGGTCGTCGTCCCCGACTATTTGGTCGAGTGTGTAGTCGAGGCCGTTCAGCTCCGCGAACTTTCCGTGTCGGTGAAGATCAACTTCTTGGCCAGCACCCGTGCTGTCTTCGCTGCCCGAGGGCCCGTTAAGATGGGGGGCCTCCCTCGCGTCGCCGAGAAAGCGGTCCACGGGATAATTAATGCCTTTGACTTGTTCGATCTGGGTGTTGTCTCTCAGCTGGCCGAACTGGAGCACCTTCCCGTCACAGGGGCTTACCATCAAGGCCTCAGCGATCGGCCGAGCGCTTGGTTTCAGCTTCCGATAGAAGAACTCGCCCAGATTCTTGTAGTGGCGGAGATCGGGCTCCAGCATCTCCGACAGATCTACGCCAAAGAGCCAAGAGTATAGTCGGTAGCCATACGGTCGAAACCACTCCGGCAAGGTTATTGAATTGAACTGGCCCCATAATCGAGACATCGCGCGCAATGGTATGAGTGCGTACGCCTTGACCTGCCAGTAGCGGGCGGCTTTAGGGGTGCCATCCGGGTGCTTTGCATTCGCCACAATATAGATGGCAGGCACCGTAATGCCCAGGCCGAGCGCAATATTGCGCGGTCGGAGCACCCTTCTGAGCAGGCCTAATTTCGCCATGCTACAAAGAGCTGGTTTGATGCATCATCTAAGCTGCCTGCCGGCCGCCTATGAACGATTCCAGTCACGCATAGTTTCCTGGACCTTGCCCTGCCTCTGCTTCTTACATGGACGGCATGTGAAGCGTCCTTAATACTGCGCAGTATTCCTGCTGATAACGCCCATGTCTTTCCGCTGCTCGAAGAGAAGGGAGAAATATGGCGCAATCTGCCGCAGAATTTTGTATCATCGTGCTCTCTCCGCTCCCTCGGAAGGGGGAACTCTATGTACACAGTATTGATGGCATGCCTAGGGTAAGTGGCGATAACTTGACACATTAGTTCGCGACAGTCAGCCGACGTTCCTCCGACCACATGCGGCCGGCCCGGTTCGTATTGATCTGCAGCCGATACTTCGCTCGATGTATGAAGCGAAGTTACTTTACCGGCCTGGTATGTAACACTTTAAATAAAAGTAAACTAAGGCAGCACTTTGCTTAATCCGAAAGATAGACGTAGACAAAGGATCTGGGCCTCCTCTGTCGCTGGCCCTTCCCTCTCTGATATATTTCTGGCTGGAGACGAAAAAAGATGACGCGGGTAAGGAAATCGCGTCAAGGCCGAGCACACGGGCTGGCTGCCGCAGTGAGAGCAGGTGCCTATGCTAGTGGGGATAACAGGTACAGCAGGCAGTGGCAAGAAGACGGCGCTGGCTTATTTTGTGAGCAATGGGCTCGACGAAATTGACTATACGCCTGAAGCCGTGGAGGCCATTGTCAGTCGCTGGCAGGAGCATTTTGTGGTATTAATTCCAGGTCAGCCAGAACCGCACATTCTCAAATGGCCGTGGTTTGTGCATTTGAACATCGACGCGTCGGACGAGGTTCGCAGAGTTCGCACATTATCTCATCCGAGACCGGAGACCTCTTCGGTGCTCACAAAGAGGCTCGCCAACGCACGGAATGCGCACATAAACCTTATCAACGACTTCAGCACCCTGTCCGAATTGCACAACGCTCTGGAAAAGCTCCACGTCCTTGACCCCGAGCGTGTGCGGCCAAGCTGGGATCGATACTTCATGACCCTAGCAGAGCTGGCTTCCCAGAGATCCAACTGCATGAAGCGCCGCGTGGGGTGCGTTCTAGTCAAGGAGAATCGCATTGTGGCTACGGGTTACAACGGAACTCCTCGGGGGGTGAAGAATTGCAACGAGGGCGGCTGCCCCAGATGCAATTCCGGCTCAAGGCGCGGAGCCCTGCTCTCGACCTGTCTGTGTTTACACGCCGAGGAAAACGCACTCCTTGAGGCTGGGCGGCTACGCGTGATGAACTCCACACTTTACTGCAACACTTGCCCGTGCCTGACGTGCAGCATTAAGATCGTTCAAACAGGCGTCAGTGAGGTGGTGTACTCGCAAGACTATTCAATGGACAAAGAGAGCGCGGAGGTTCTTGGCAACGGAGGCGTGAAGCTCAGGAAATATCATATTGACCTTTAAATGCCAGAGCTTTCACTATTTGGCGGTCTTAAGTTTTTGAGAGAACGACGATTGAGACCCGCCGCTATTCTATGCTCCGGCTGCATTCGTTCTCGTGTCTGCTGCAACCGACAAGGAACAACTCATTCTTATTTATTATAACGCATAGCTAGCCCGCCTTTTACCCGAATAGATTCCAAGATCGGTGACTTCGTGTAAAAAAAAAAACAACAAGAACACTTAGAAGAATTATCGACAATTTGGCTTGCAGCTTAAATACCAGGGACGTGGCGGTGAGAAGCCGAGTTCGGTGGAAAGAGACAGCCGTTTGGCGGCGAGCTGTCGTCGCGCTGGCCTTACTGGCCTAAATTAATTGGGGTAGCCACTCAGGGCACGCCGATCTGCTAAACCCCACATCTGAGGGCTATTGACGCGTGGAGTTACACGTTTTGGAATAGCTAAAGTGCATAAAATCTTGGAATACGTTAAGGGTATGAAGCTAAATCTTGATCTGTCACTAATAAATATGTGCTCGTCCCGTTGCAGCCTAGATCTTGATCTGGCAATCTAGTCCATTGACCCTCGATTTAAAACCCGAACGAGATCCGTTCTTCTGCCCGACACCTTACCATGACAACGTTTCAAAATTTCCAGCATGCTTCGACACAACGCGCTATGGGCGACGAATTCCATGGCCATATTCGCGAACCCATGAGGGCCTACGGAGGAGGTTACACAGGCAGCACCCAGCTTGCATTGTCCTTCGGCGCCCAACAGGAAAATTGTAATAGTGCTGTCTCTCACGACGGCTACAATGCCAATCTGTCTTCAGACAGCTGGGGGCTCACCATGATCAACGAGGCATTCGGCGTAGGGTCCTTCGACGAGCGGAAACGCCCAGCTCCCCTGAAAGAGGAGAAGTCCCACACATTGTACGAGTGCCCAAAAGACAATTGTCGGTGGAACACCAACAATACTGAAAATCTTTACGTCCACCTAGCCTCAGAGCACAATTTTAAAAAGGTCTATCAGGCAATGGTGGCGTACCCGCCCGCAATCCTGGAAAGCTGCTGTCGACGTGTTTGAGAAGAGCTCGGGTCTAACTTTAAAGTTGCACCATAACTCTGCTCACCGCTTTAAATGCGGGGGCCACAAGCAGTCTGGCTCGGTGGATTCATGGGAGTCACACATCCTCCTCGCTCCTGCAATTGCGGCGAGAGTGAGTACTAACCGCTCGTTGAACAAGTAGTATTGCCTGGCTCCCCAAACTCACAAAATTAAACAAGATAGCATGCGCCGCGCTCTCTAAAATATAAATCGTTCATTCAAGCTAACGTTTAAAAATAAATCACATTAAGCTACTGAATGACGGAAATGATGTCGTGCCGAAGCGAAACAGTGACAGGACAGGTGTGTGCCTGTTCGAGTCATGCTCAGGGCTGGGTTGCGCGCAGCTCGCGCCTAGCGCACCTTTCGTGATAGAGGGCGACCCCAGCCCAGACTAAATTGCATCTTCGATTTAACCTCACAGTTCCTACATGGAGGAGTCGTCGTGGATCCAGGAGTTTCTGGGATTGGAGGGCAACGAGGTTTTCGCGCGGGTGGACAAAGAGTATATCAAAGACCGGTTCAATCTCACTGGGATCACTGTGGGCGATGTCCACTTGCAGGAGTTGATCGACCGAGTGACCGGTCCCGCTGTACTGTCTGACTCCGAGTATGAAGATGAGGACGCGATGGAAGAATCGAGGGAGGCGCTTGCAAGACATTTCTACGGCCTTGTCCATGCGCGCTACATAATGGACATCAGAGGCCAGCAGCAGATGCTAGCCAAGTTCTCCGAGGGCGAGTTCGGTCGTTGTCCCCGCGCCCTTTGCCGTCTGCAGCCCGTACTGCCCATTGGCTTGCACGACAAACCGAATAAGGGATGCATGAAACTGTACTGCCCTAAATGCGAGGACATTTACCACCCGAGTAATCCAAGACAGGCCGCGTTGGATGGCGCCTACTTCGGCACCAGCTTTCCCGCGATGCTATTCCAGACATTCCCTAAGCATCTCCCTCGGCGAACTTCTGAGCAGTTTGTGCTCAAGCTGTTTGGGTTCAAGCTTCACGAGCATGCAAACCTGGCTCGGTGGCAACAGAAGAAAAGGGAGGAGATGGAGCGCAAACTAAGGCAAGCCGAAGTCTAGATCACGGTGAGTGATGTTTGCCAGGCGCTCATCTGATTGGCGGCCCCTGGCCTTAATTCTCGCCTTTGCGCTGCTTCGCTTTGGGCTCTTTAATCTGGCCTGGGTTGTACTCGAATCCGGGCCTTTCCTGTTTCGCCTTCATTGGTGGCCCGCCTATAACTATGTGCTCTGTGCCGGAAGCGCGAGCCTCTATTTATAGAATAATAAAAAGTCATTATCTTGGCCCTTCACAGAAGAGCTTTGCCATAAACTATATTCCCCATTAGTAGCTTCAGCGCGTGCAGCGCCCCTCGAGATTTAAAGCTGCTTGCCTCGTTTTCTGCGATAGACCCAGTTCACACGGCACAGCCGATACGACAAACGCCGGGCAGTTTGCTCGGCAATACGTAACGAAGGAGCATACCGAAGATTTTCGACAGTGCAAGCAAGAAGCAAGCAAAAAGCAAGCAAAAAGCAAGCGAATAGCGGGTACAATATGTCTCTATGTCTAAGCTGGCCGGTAAATGGCCCTTAAAAAAGGTTCTAGGACTGCAAGGTGTCCAATAGCTCCTCGTGCAACACCTTGCCGACCTCCGCAAGGGCCGATTTCAGGGTGTCGAGGTCCACGCCCGCGAACGTTCCGCGGAAGTACATTGCGTACTTTTCGTTCTCGGTCTTGGGGGCCTCGGGCTGCGGCGGCGTCGTGTTGGTTTTGGCGACGAACCACTGTCCGGGCACAATCATGACCTTGCGCTCAAGTATCTTCTTGAACAGCTCGTCCTCGCACTTCGCGGGATCGCGCTCGTTGGCCGCGAAGCCTTTGTAGCGGCGCGAGTCGATCTTGAACCAGTAGAACATACCGGCGACGGGGGGCTCGAACTCGTATTTCCCCTGGGGGAAAGTCTCTATAATGGTGTCGCATGCAATGTCGCGGGCCTCGCTGTAGACGCTCTTGAGCTTGTTGAGCCACTGGAGGTAGCCGTCCTGGCCCCAGCGTTGAAGGGCTCCGTAAACAATGGAGGTGGAGAATCCAGACGCGTTCTGAACGGTCGTCTCCGAAAGACGCAGAAGCCTCTCGATGAAGCGGTCTTGCGCGACAATCCAGGACAAACGCGTGCCCGGTGCAATCACCTTGGAGAAGCTATCGAGTCGAATGACACGGCCGTCCGTGTCGAACTCCAGGAAGGACGGCACCAGCGATTGAACCAGCGCATCGGTGCTGGAAGCAGTTCCGCTCTCGTGGCGCTCGCCGGCCTCTGGATGGCGGTACTTGGGGAACTGGAGGTAGTAGTAGGGCTCGTCTTCAATGATCAGGAAGTCGTACTTTTGCGCAATCGCATAGACTGCCTTACGGCGCTCGGCACTCAGCGATGAGCCTGTCGGGTTCTGGCCGGTGGGAACCGTGTACAGCAGCTTGGGGCGCGGGCCGACCCAGTCGGCCAGCTGTTTCTCCAGCATCTCAGGGACAATGCCCTCCAGGTCCATGCGAACGCCAATGGCCGTGGTGCCGTTTGCGGAGGCCGTCTCCAGCGCAGACGTGAATGCAAACTCCTCCGTGAGGATGGTGTCACCCCGGTTCGTGAAGGTGCGCAGGATCGCATCCCAGGTGTAGGTGTTTCCGATGCTCATGAGCACATCCCAGTCCTCGAAGCCGATCTTGTGAACGCGGCGCGTGTGCTCCTTGACAAACTCGCGCAGCCGGGGCTCGCCCATGCTCGTGCCGTACTGCAGCGAGGTGGCGAGCTCGACGTCCTCCTGGGCGCCCTTGCCAATCGCCCTATCTATGTGGATGTCGTTGGTCGGCTTGCCCTCGTAGCTGGCCAGCGCGACGCCATCCGGGAAGGGAACTGCAGGGCTCTGGACGTGCAGGTTGTCGAACGGGAAAAGCTCAGGAATGGGCAGGCCACCTCCAAGGCTGCGCATGCCCGGGATTTGGCGGTACTTGATAGCCGCCTTCAGCGGCGAGTCCTTGCGAGACTTCGCCTCCTCGCTCAATAGGTGGGACAAATTCTTCGAAGGCGCCATTTCGAGCTCAGACTTTCTTCACAGTTCAGAAAATAAAATTCAGGACGATGTAAAGAAGACTTCTGTGTAGAGAAGTATTAGTGTACCCGTGTAATGTCTATATATATGTATGAATGTGTGCACCGTCTCAACTGAAAAATGACTAAAACGTCGCACGGCGGGTGGATGTGGGAGGAAAGGGGATTGACAGCATATCATATCACCCTTACGTCATATCCGTGCATGCATCTCAGCGGCTAAGGCGCGGGTCCCTGATGCGTCTACGACGAACTAGCTGAGCACCCTGGGTTGACGTGGGGTTCAGCTGTGCGCGGGGCAGCACCGTTAATGCATACCGGGATCCGTCGACGCTTCGCGAGAGCTCAGCGCGCGCCCTTCATAGACCTCTCTTGACGCAAGGTACGGGTTAGTTTCAAGCATGCTCATCCGACCGGGCGTGCATCTGGTGGAGCAGAAGGACCACGAGAATGGGGTGCTTCACGTTATCGACCTGGCGCGCTCCGCGTCCGCCGCGCAAACATATACAATTGACACGTTCTTTCGTCCGGATGTGATGACCACGGCGCAGCTGCTCCGCGCATTGATCGACAGCATGGAAATTCCAGAATGGTTCGGGTATGACATCGAAGAGCTGCTGGTGCATGCCACAAACACTAAGCCCGGGCGGGCCCATCTCCTCGTGCTCGTGCTCCGGCCAGCGCTCCATTCGTTCGTGCGCGACCCCCAGCTCATAACGGTACTGGAGCGTGCACACCTGATCGCGTCCTCACGGCGGCTCAGCTTGAGCACGATGATCTTCCTCTCGCCCGTCGTGGCTCAGCGATCGAAGGTGTAGATTGTGGATTGTGGGATGGGCCGATGAGCTGGCGACTGCCTATGTGGTACCGCCCAGTGCTCTCACTAGCTCACCTGCGTGCGCCACGAAAGTTGGGACGATCCCGACCAGCGGCATGAGAGCAGGTGTTCGCTCAGCTGCTGAAGAGCTTTTTAATATCTGACAAGTGGTGTGCGTTTGTAGAGATGCTCCGGAAATGGAGCTAGCCCACTAAAAGCTGAGTAGCTGAGTTCATGCGGAAATCTCAAACCTCTTGTTGCGGCTGAGCAGGGCCGATAGACAGCCGTAGCATTAATGTGGTTGGAAGATGCGCGATCTCCGTATTAGTCGAGCGCGACCTGCAAGCGGACTCAAAGTTGCGAAACCTGGAGCAAGGGCGACGAGACGAGACTGCCTTCATAATGGCTTGATTTGAGCCCGTAGCTGGCCTAGCACGGACTCGAATGCGTCCCTCCAGCTTCAGTTCTACAAGGACACAGGTGCTGCTAATTAGTTGTATGAAGAAACGCTAGCTTTAGACAGTACATTCGCATATCCTTCAGGCTTTTTTCGTGTTAAATAATGGCAGTAAAGGGGGAGTCCTGATTGTTGTTTCCGAGGGGGGTCTCTACAGGTTGCCGGCCTTTTTGAGGTTGTACCAAACAAGGAACACAGGAATGCCCATTCCGAGGCCGAAGAAGCCCCAGTGAACAACGCCGAAGGGGATCTTGCGGTTGTGGACCTTCCATGGCAGGTTGGAGTAGGGGCCGTCGTGGTGGCCGCTGCGGCGGGCAACAGAGGTGCTGAACTGACGCGTCGGCTGCGCGCGCGAGGCACGGAGAGCAGTGCGAGCAAACATAGCGGTTGACTGATGGAGAAGTGAAGGGCGGGCTCGGGCGGTCCAATCCTTTCGCGAGGGTATCACTGACGATGGACTAGCAATAACGTGTCTTTGTAGAAGATCTGGGCAAGGGCGGTACCAGGCGGGAGGTGTGCAGTGTGTCGACGCACGAGCTCTGGTGCGTCTATGTCGTATCCGTCGCTTTCTCGCGGTGCCGCCATTGGTCCGCCCGGGGCCGAAGTGCGTAGCTCTCGGACAGCACCAGGCCCCGCCAACCCTTTCCTTGGTCTGTCGCCCGCGACGAAATCTTACCGTCACACTCCAGATACACACACTCGAACAGCAATGGTAACCAACACGGCTGCGACCCGCGTTGCCGGCGGCCTGAAGAAGCACATCATCCGTGATATCGTCGTCTCGTTCGGCATCGGCGTTCCGCTTGCCTACGGCTGGTGGTACGGCTACCACGTCGCCAACCAGAAGCAGCGCGACGCGTGGTACATCAACTACGCCAAGCAGAAGGCCGAGTCGGACGACGAGTAAGCGCTCTGCAGCAAGACGATCGTCTGTGGGAAAATACCTGCAGGCGCCTGGGCGTGAGCCTGGGCGCGAGCCCGGCTCGAGCCCATATTTAAAAAGCTTGGCGCGCACCCATAGCCGGTTGGCTCTCGCACGGCGGGCGCAGCCCTCGCCAGCCTCCGGCGGTGCCCAGCGGCGTGAAGTATATAAACAAAGCTCGAAATACAAATAGTTTTTTAACGCCGATGTGCGGTTTGGCGTGGCCGTCCCACCACAGAGAAGGGGCCGGCCTCCTCTCACTGCGCGGGCCGACGGACGGCTGACGACTCAATCATACCATCGTCGAGTTTGCGGGTTGCTATTAAATTAAGGCGGTCCGACCATCAATAGCCACAAGACTTCGTGGTGGAGGGCGTGGTCAGTGAACCTATCAACCGATTGAAGAGCCGCAATAACCATTGTTAACGGGCTAGTCATTATATGAAATTAGACTTAACGACTTCTTTGTAGCCTCCCCCCAACTTTGCGCGCGCGGCGAGCGGAGGCCAAGCCCGCCACGCGAACGTGTCAAGTGCGCACCGCGGCGCGTGGCTACTATCATCTAAACCAGATCAAGGGTAGGGAGGGGGGGTGCCTACGCGCTACATTCGATGGACGGTCAAGCAGAGCTGGACTCGCTGATCACGCTCCTAGATGAAACACAGGCGTCGGAGTTCCTGCTGTACGTGGAGCCCGGCCTTGTCCCGCTTCTGAGCGCGCTGGCGCCCTACTCGCTGCTCCAGAAGCACGGCGTGCAGTCCATCGTGCCCCTCACGGAACAGAATGCCGAGTCGAGCCAGAGCAGCGCGCGCGCGTGCGTGTACATAACAAGCGGCTCGAACGGGTCGCTCAAGCTTGTTTCGATCAACGCAAAGCTCCACGTCGGATGCAGCCTCCGAGTCATATTCATCCCGGAGATCCCAGTCACCGCGGAGCGCCTGCTGGCGCAATTCGGCGTACTGGGCGACCTCGACCTTGCGAGCTGGCCAGTCGCGTTTGTTTCAGACGTGGCGTGTCCAGGTCTTCTCAGCCTGTTCAACGCTGAGTCGGTCACCAACCCGGCCTCCGGGGTGTGGCCACTCGTGTGGGCCCTCGACGCGCTGCAGGCCAAACACACTGGCGCGTTCGGCAAAGTGACCGCTGTGGGCCCGCGCGCGCGCCACATAGCCCTTCTTCTCGAGCAAAGGCGCGAAGAGGCTGCCGTGCTTGCCCAGAGGCGCGCCACTGAGCCCGGCAACTTCGCGGACTACGCCTACGGCTACGCCAGCTCAACGTACTTTGGCACTGAGATCGAGCATGCTATCCTGATAGACCGCGACCTGGACATGGTCTCCCCGCTGCTCTGCCAGGCCACTTACTTGGGCGTTCTGGCGGAAACAGCGGGCCTGTCCGCCAGCGGGACGACGCAGAGCAGCGTCAAGACGTCGCTCAAGAACGACCCTGTCTTCGCCCCCATCGCCAATCTCGAGTTCGCGCAGGCTTGCGAGTCGCTTCACGCGAGCGCCAAGGAGCTGCAGTCGGAATACCGTGCTGGGAACGCGGCTGCCGAGCAGACCCCCACTATTGGGGAGATCCGATCGGTCGTCGCCAAGCTGGGCTCGCTGCAGGCTACCCAAAGACTGGTGGATGTCCACACGGAGCTGGCTTCGCGCGCGGTGGCTGCGCTTGAGCGCGGAATCAGCAAAGAGGTGTATGATCTTCAGACCCAGATTCTGGACAGTTACGCCTCGATTACCCAGCCGATCGCGCGCATTCAGGATCTTGTGTATCGCGGCGCGCCCCTCGCCTTGGTCCTGCGGCTTCTGGCCCTTCTATGCCTCACAAGAGGTGGCATTAAGGAAAACGTGCTGCAGGCCTTACTGCATGGAGACATCCTCAAGACCTACGGGTACGAGCACCTCACAACTATTCATCACCTCTATGATCGCGGGCTTATATTCTCTCCTCGGAGCTCCTCGTTTCTATTTGGCTCAGCGCCGCTCGCGTCCCTCGCCGGGTTCGGGGCTTTGGCCAGCAACAAGTCAGGCAGTAGCGAGTCCTCGCAGCCTGCCGCTACAGATGCAGTAACTGCCCCAGATGGCGCCACTGCTCTGGGCGCGCCCCTCACCCAGACGTACCCGTGGTCGACGCTCAACAAGGCCTGCAAATTGTGCCCATCCGAGGCCAGCGAGGCGAAACCCCTTGCAGGCGTCGTCCCGTTCACAGCTCGGATCGCCCAGATGGCGCTGAATCTTGCTCCGAGAGCCAAGACCCCCATCGAAGCCGAGTTCTTCGAGCAGAGCTTCGTCTCCAAGGACAAACAATCTGCACGAGAAGCCAAGCTCCGCCGGACCCTGCTGCGCAACTCTCCGTCAGGCTCGCTTCCCATAGTGTTGGTTGTTGTGACCGGCGGGGTGACTTATGCGGAGGTCGAGGCCATCAAGCGCGCCTTGGCGAAAGATGAGGCGAAGCCTCGAAAAGTAGTGATCGCCGCAACGTGTGTGGTCACAGGAGACAAATTCGTTCTCTAGATTGCTACTCTTTTATTCTTTAGTAACTCTACTTGCGCCGATTAGAATAGAGCGCTGAGCGGGGTGTGTTTTGCAAATCGGCGCTTTCTTCATGCTAAATCTGCGTCCATCAGAGATGGGCTCCCTGTCGAGGGCAGATCCCTGCGTTTTTCTTCGCTTCTGTCAGAAGTAAGGCACTCTGCACCGAGAAGTAATGTTTCCTTATATATTCAGGACCTGACCAGCAGACTCTCACAAATACTTTGATAAATTCTGATGTGCGTTTTCGCCATTAGTTAAATGATATCTTCACGCGTGCCGGGCTGGTGAGCTCCGGATGTGTTACAACGACCTCTTCAGCGGTGAGCAGTTCACCCGTAGAGCGGCCAAGGTTGGCCTTGAAGGCCTCGCGTAGTGCCGCCGGACGAGCCATATATATTGGCGTTCCTTGCGCATTTGTGAGCGATGGCAGACCGTCACTGCAGCCCAGCATGCCGCCGAGTTCCGCCAGAGTACGCTCCAGGCTTTGCGCGCGCGCTGCTGCAAACTCAACCACGCGACGGCCACAAACAGGGCAGTCCGCGCGGCGAGCTAGCTCTATCACAGTGCTGAACACGCCGTTATCGCCTGTGTACATCATGAAGTTGCTGATGGGGTCAAAGGACCCAGTGGCAAGTTTGTAGACCTCTATGCAGCACGAAGCGGCGACCACTGCATTGGTTGAGGCAATGGCAGGGATGATACGCTTCAGAACTCCGTGTGTTAGCTCAAGCGTGACACCCTCGATGTTGAACTCGGCTGCCCTCTGCCGCGCAGCCTCAAACAGCCACTGCATGTCTGCATCGCTGTCCAGATCTGGGGAGCGGCCCTGGGACGACTGCGGCCAGTGTACGGCGCTAGCCCACTCGATGCAATGTTCCGGAAGGCGTGGGACAGAGGCTATTGTGCAAAGTGGGTACGTCACGGCTGATCCAGACGGCAAGAGGTCCAGAGTGCACTCGTAGCAGGAGGTAATACCTGGCAATATCACGCGCGCCTGGCCCCGGAAACCTTCTGAGCCCCCGTCAATGAGGGGACGGAGGCTCGACGGGCGGGGGTCGGCATAGCACAAACTCACGAGCTTTGCATTTATCCAGCGGCGCGCCGGGACGCTGTCAAGCCCGCACACGACGATGTGAAACCCCTCGTAAAAGGCATCCGGCATGTCTTCGATGCGCGCGACGTGCGAGGTGATGTGGGCATTGGGCGCATATCTACGCGCACGCTCCACCGCAACTTTTGCTTTCGGCTCGCCTATATCCGCATCGCTGAACAAGAACTGGCGGTTCAAGTTCGTGAGCTCGATGGTGTCCATATCAATAACATCGATGTAGCGAAAGCCTGAGGCGACGAGATTTTTCAGGATCTCACATCCCAACCCGCCTGCTCCAACGACTAGAACACGGACCTGCTGTAGGTTTTTTACTGCTTCGTCCTCAGAATGTTCTAGCGAACTGAGCTTCTGTCGCTTGCTCATTGCCCAAAGTGTATCAATGGGCAGTTGGCGGCACCAATTTACGTGTTCTCGAGAATTGGCCGCTCACCAGCGTGAGCTCCTTGATCAGCTCCGCACAATAGCCAAGAGCTGCCTCCCAATCTGTCCGAATGGTACAACAAGTGCTGCGGTGCTCGCGGTCGCGCGCAAGCCCCGTCTGCGCGCTTGGTTCCGCGTGCAAAACCGTCTTCCACGACGAGCGGTGCTTAGGGTGTGGGCGATCCAGGGCGTCCGAGCCTAACGCCCATGCAGCACCAGCTCTGCAGCGCGCCGGCGAAAAATCGAGCGACTCTCACCAATTCGGCACACAGGTGTCCCTAGCTTGTCGAGATTTAAGCACTAGGCGAAGCTAGGACTTTTGGGCCAATTGGCTACTCAGGGATGACAAAAGGTACCATCAGTGCCAGACTACAGCGAGCGTAGTGACAAGGCTTCAGCCTCGGGCCAGCGCAGGTCGCACCGATGTCCGTCTGCTCGTGCCGGCGAATCAGTCCTCAAAAACTGTTTCCTTTTTGCACGGAATTGTAGCTCTCACTAGCAAGCTTAAAGTTTGAACAGCTACGAGGCGAATAGCATCCACATGTTGTTGTTGCACAGATTTGAGGAATTTTGCCCGCTCTTTCGGTGTTTTTGAGTGCTTTTCGGACACTGAGGCACCTCTGCATCAAGTTGAGCTAGCGCAATCACACTCGCTCGTACGGCGGCCCCGTACTTACAGCTGCAGGGTCTCTAACGTTATGAGGTGACCCACTATCTTATCGGCAGGCATCAGGATCAGGGTGACTGCAACTCACCGAACGCACTTGCGTCCGCAACCTGACCCGGTTCATTGACCCGCGCAAATGTGGGCTCTTATGCCGTGAGGCCAGAGCTTGTGAGGCCGAGGCCTTGCGTTCAAACGCGTGTGCGAGGCGCCTTGGGCCCCGGTGACCGACACGTTATTTATGGTCTAGAGCTGGATCCCGAGTTCAGCCACAATAGCCAGAGATCGACACATACATGCATCTTAGCCAATGGCATGCGATATGAATGCATCTTTATCAGTAGAATTTCGGCAGCTAAGGTATCACATGGCGTGGGCGAGTTCCGGGTAACCTATCTTGTTCCCGGGTTCAAACGGATGCAAGATGAGAGTCTCCAGGATTACGCGTGGTGATTCATACCGCTCACGCGCGCTTTTGGGACCCGGGGACGGCCCAGATTGACCTCCAACTATTCGATCCGGCATGACTCGTCATGGCTATAGGGCATGGTTCCCCTGCATATATACTGTAACCCTACCGCCAGCATGAACTCACGGTAGGATTAAACGAGTCTGCCTACTCGTGTCGCTAAATTTTGCTGAGTTATTTGCAGGACCAGTATGAGACGGACGCGAGAGGCTCGTCTCCGGCGGCTAGGATGCTATAGCGAAGAAAGGGAACTCAAAACGCCAGATCTATCAGGGGCTAGTGTAGGCTTGTTGTTTGTGCTAAAATATACTTAATTAGTTAAACTCGCGCATGAGCTCACCGACGTCCTCGTTGCCTATTTTGTCGATGCCGTTCATGACGCCCGCTCGGTCTTGGGCGGGTTTGTTCTGGTCCAGCTTGGCGCTGCACTCGAGCCGCGTGATGGGGATGCGCACGCCTACGATATTTTTAAGCATGGCTTGCAAGTAGTCCGCGGGAGCCTCGTCGACGGTCCAGGACGAGTATTTAGGCTCGAACTTGTGCGTCAGTTTGTCCACGATCTTCATGAGCTTGGCGGCATCGTCAATGATCTCGAGCGGGCCGTGCGCGTGGACGGCGACGTAGTCCCACGTCGGAACAACCTTCGCGTTTTCGAGCTTCGACGGGTACCACGTAGGAGTCACGTACTGGCTCGGGCCCTGGTAGATAACGAGGGCTTCGGACTGCACTGGTAGCTGGTTCTGCTTGTTGCTGCGCGCAATGTGACCGTAGATGGTTCCGTACTCACCCTCGTCGGGTACCAGGTACGTTGGAAGGGGAGTTGCGAGGAGACCCTCGGGCGTGAGGTTGATAAGGCTCGCGAGGTCGATCTTGTTGATCTGCTCGTGGATGTCCTCGACGTCGGTGACTTCGAACTGCTTAGGGATGTGCATTGGTGGTCAAGTAGTGTGCTATGAGCAGCTCTAGAGATCGGCGCAGGTTTCTTTATATATGCGTGCGCTGTGATTCGCCTCCACCCCTGCAGCAGGACCGTTCGCGTGCGGAAGGCAGCGGGGCGTGCCCCGGCCCCTCGCACCTTACTCGGGGCTCAAACCCTATCGGCGCAGCTTCGCGGCAACTGTAGCCGCGCGCGCTCGGGCATCGAAAGAGAAAAGAGTCGCAATGTAGAGCACGACGCAGAAAAATATAGCCTCAAGAAGGCCCCAGAGCGTCCAATTGGCGCGCTGCTGCGGTGCGAGCTTGCGTGCGCGCGCGCGCACAGGGGCGCGGGGCGCCTCTTTCTCTTCCGGGTTTGCCGAGTCGCCGCCGCCGCCGCCACCTCGGCCGCTGAGACGACGCTCACGCAGCTCACGCAGCTCGGCAAGCGAGGGCTGCTTGCCACCGCCACCGCTGGCAGAGCCAACGCGGTGGCCCTCGCCGAGCGGCTGCTTCTGGCTCAACTCGCGCAGCAGCTGCGTGATGCGTTGCGTGTCGCCGCCGCGCACGCGGTCGATCTCTTTGCCGTTGTGGAAGAACACAAAGGTGGGGACAGCCGTCACATTGTGCTGGCTTGCTATGTCCTGGTGCCGGTCGATGTCGACGTCCACCATGTGCACCTGCGGAAACTCGCCGGCGAGCCGGTCGATGATGGGCGCCACGGCCTTGCAGGGGCCGCACCACTCGGCGCTGAACTTCAGCATGACCGCAGTCCGTGTGCGCACAAGAGTGTCGCATTGGCTCGCGCTCTCCGCGGCAGCCACCATCTGTGTGAGGCCTCCTACTGCGAGTCGGTGTGTCCGAAGGGGGGCGGCGGCCGGCGGGCGGTGACGGCATGGCGGAAGCTCTCAGCTTGAAGTTGTTCCGCAAGGGCAAGGGCTGGCACGCTGCCTCACATAGATGCGCTTGAGGCCTTAATATACTAGGCCTAGCGAGCCCCCGAGCGGCCGTGGCGTTTCGACTTCACAGGGCCCAGCGCTCCCATTGAGCACGCTTTGGACCGGATAATGAAGGCTGAGGCCAGGGCGCCAGCCACGACAGCGCGTGAGTGCGCGCTACCTCCAGCCTGCGCCTAGCACGAGCGAGTAGTGAATTATCTGTCTCCGCCAGCATGGTCGAACGGCAGCGGGATCGGTCTCACATTGATCCGAGCACTGCGTCAAAGGGATAGCCGCAGAGCGTGCTCTTAGCGCGCTGGCTGCCTCGGCCGCCGCAGCCCGCAATCGAGTAATTACGCGTGGATAATGTACAGAGCAGTGCACAGAGCAGTATAGATAGAACTGAAAGTGACCAGCAGCCCAATAGCGGGCGCTAGGCTTCTCGCGCGCGCATCGAAACCTTGGTCGCGTGCTTATATACTGAAACACTCTAACTAAATGAGAGTCAAATAAGCTCGCGGCGGCGCAAAACGGCCAGCGCGCTTGCACCCGTCGGCCACAGGCTGGGACCGGCGTGCCCCGCGCTTCTGCAGGCCACTCGCGGCCTGGCACGCGTGCTCGCTCCCGCACGCGCCGAATCTTGGCGCCCAGCGTCCGCGGCGTGAGCGCGAGGAGGTTGGGGAGGGTGTATGTGTCGCGCGCCTCTTCCATAATCGATCCGCACCCTACCAGGTTCTTTTCTCCAGAAAAAATCCATCAGTCACCTGCTCGGGAGGACGCGGTGTCTACTAGCGGCGCGAGCAGCATCCACGAGCCACCTCTCGTCCGCAATGTCCACCGAGTCTGCTATTGCCGAAGAGCCGCGCGCGCGCGCCAGCGCGCCGCCATCGCCGCCGTCGCCGCCGGCGCCGCCGG